>VYZM01004221.1:77381-100623 GCA_013398915.1 Dromas ardeola | reverse complement strand
TACATTAGGAATTTATTTAGAAGATATCTTACCAAAGAAATTGATGTGTTATAGCAGAGTTGAGAGTGAGACTTTGCATATGTGCTTATTTGCCATCATCAGAAAGGTGATTTGTGACCAACATAAACAAATGTCAGAGGTCAAGATGCTTGCAGAATCAGAACTGAAAGTGAAGGTTTGGTAGAACACTAGCACTGGAGGCTGAAATACTGCCACAGTTCAGGCAGCATCTATATGCTTATGCATGAGAATTAAAGACCTAATTTATTCTCTGATTGATATTCAGAGAGAGGAGACAAATTTGAACCAATGTTGTTATTACAATTTCCTCGTTTTGAAGGAATAAAAGAAAGCCACTAAAGCTGTTTCTATCCGATACACAGGAAGGAGATAAATGTGCATTCCCACCGGCAGTTGTGCCAGTGGAAGCTGGCACCTCCTTCCTGCCAGCCCACCCCAGCTGCTCACCAGCACCCGATGCTGGGGATTTCTGCCTTCCTCAAATCCCGTTCCATTAAGACACACAAAGACCAGCCTCGCAGCTTGAACCAATTCAGATCCTTTTGCCTGATGTGGGAGGATTGCTCACTTGCACCGCTCAGACAGCAAAAATGAGGGGGAGTGACACTGGCACAGGGTGGGGAAAACAAGCCAGGTTAGCAGGCAGAGGCTTCCTGCCTGCAGTCTGTGTGTTGGTGAGATGATTACCTTTTTTTTTTTTCTCTCTCTTTTTAAAAAGCAAAACAAAACAAAAAAACCCAACAACTTTAAGTGTTTCTCCAAATGAGTATCTCAAAGAATACTGAGAAACAGTGTTGAAGATTATTTCCCAGGCAGAGCTCAGCCTGTCTTTCCAGAAGGGTAAGTATCTGTCAGTGAGCCAGCAGCTCAGTGGGCAATATTCCACTCAGGAAAGATGGTGCAGCTTCCGTGACTTTGTCCTTTAATGGCTACCTGCAAGGATCTTCCGCATGTGTAATAGATGATCACTCCTCATCCGCTATGGGAGGTGGTTCTCATTGTCTTAATTTCATATGGTACACTCCCCAAGGCATTTATATTATTTCCCCTGTATCTGATGAGTGCTCTTTTTGTTTCTTAGGTAGATTCTTTTCATGAACTCAACTACTGGAAAACAGCCAGACAAAAAAAAAAAAAAATTAAAAAATAATCCCAAATTCAAAAATCAAACAAACCTCAGGTAAGTCTTCCTAGCTCTCCCATTGTTCATACCACCAAGAGACCACTAATCAAAATACCTAAAACTGCAGTAGGGCTTTATTTCAACTAAATGTTATTACTGTTATGCTCTACTCATTGATTTTAATAGCAGAGAATTAAGGTATTCGGGTGCCTTGCAAAGCTGGGACTTCTATCTCATTCATCTCTTGAACATGTAACCATGTTTACTTCCAGTGTAACCACATTTGCTTTCATCAGGAGGGAATCTGGCTTATTATCTCAAATGTTATTGCCATAAAGTAATTGCACAAAAGTACCAGTGAGAAAAGCCTTCTCCTGTTCATAAGGCAGAGGTTATTTTGCTCTAATGAGCTTGCCTGTTAGCGGAAAAAGGGAAAAGGTAAGAAGCAAGAGTGTCCTCCAAAAAGGAAATAAAAAAAAAACCAACCAAAACAAACCCAACTTCAAGAGGCACCCTGACTGTTGCCGTGACACATTTGTACGATTAATGATTTCTACGCTATCCTAAATATCAAAACCATTTCTAAGGCTGTTGCTATAACAAAGCACCCTGCTTCTACAGTGGGAAAGTTCTTTTTCCCCCGTTTTTTACTAGTGGTTCACATACAGCATGCCTTTGAGCCCTGTCAAGGTTTGAAAAACACAGTACTTACTCACTGATGATTCCACTATTGATTCAATAGCATTCAAGTTATTATTAGGCTCTTTCTATGGATGCATCATCACCAGTACCCTGCTGACTTCCAGTGGTAACAGTCCACCCCGTTAGGCTAAAATTGTCAATATCTCAAATCAAAAGAGTGCTTGAGACCGACTTGGATCAATAGACCTGATGGATGATGCACACTCCCACCTCACTTAGAGAGAGAGAGATTGTTAATATAAGTGATTTTAATGGTATTTCATTCTGTAGTTCCTACAGCCCAGTCATTAACAGTCCTGGATAATTGGGGTTGAAGGGTTTTTGAAGTGAGAACTGTGCAACTGAACTGAGGTGATTCTTTCCCCACGCTTATTTCCAACTCCCATTAGACGTAGTAAAGGCAGAGCAACTGCTGTGTTCAGTTCACGTCAGGTATGAAGTCACCCAGCTCTGCCTTTTGCTTTGCAACCTGTACAGCAAGTCAATCTTGTTGCAAATAGAAGCACAACTGAGGCAAAAGGAGGGGACAGGAGGAATAAGAAAAGAATGGTAGGTACAAAGAAAAGTCCACCAGCAGCTATTGTGTTCCTTGTCACCTCCCTTTCCTGCGGCCCTCATTTTATTATTATTAGCTTGTCCTCCTTTTGCAACTTGTGACACATTTGAAATTTCTATATAACTATTTATGAATGATGCTTATTCTGTAACTGTTCAAACAGTTAAGAAACAACAGAGAGCATCTAGCATGCTCTAATAAGCCTGAGAGGTAGTTTAACTCAGGACGCATAGCAAATAATATTTATTTTAGGTGGGGCATAAAAGGCAGCTCCTGAAGACAGATGAACTGAGAAATGGCACTGTGAAACACAGAATGACTTCTAATGCCAAACTGTCCTTTATCTGCATTTAGATATGCTAGAGATGGCATGACTGCATTTAAAGACTTGATTTTTTTTTTCTCTCGTCGTTTTCATCATTGTCGTGGTTTTGGCTGAATTGGCCAATGACCGTCGGTCATTGGTGATGCTATCCCCCCACCTCTCATACATGGAGAGGAGGAGGAAAGATAGATTTACGAGTTTAGAAGAAACTAAACTATTTTAAGGAAATATTAATAATAAAATAAAAAGGAAAATAATGAAATAGATACAAAATATGCAAAACCCTACCAGCTCCCAGGATGATGTCACCGGCAGGCACTGGGGAAGTCCCAGGCTGGACTCAGCTACGGGTGGGAACTGGGTTCCACAGGTGGAGTCAGGAACACAGCAATAGGAATCAAAGGCAGATGAACAGACAGGGTCCTCCTCCGACTTTGGCCATTGAAGGAAGAGCGCTGACCCTTTGATCCCTCAGCTTTTATACTGAGCATGGGGCAGATGGGATGAATTACCTGTTGGTCAATTTTGGGTCACCTGTCCTGTCCACTCCTCCCTGCAGGTGGAACCCCTCTATGCTTTCCATTTCCGGCCCTCCAACAGGGCAAATAATGAAATTAGCTGACCTTGGTTGTTATAGCAATAAGTATAAGCAAGAGCCTCTCTGTGTACCATTCCTTGGCATTAACTATAAACATTGGTTTAATCACTCTAAGAATGAACAGTTTTCTGCACAACATGCTATTAATTTCAGAGAGTTAGAAGAGGCCCAGCTAAGAAGTGAAATTACTGAACAGAAAGTTGGTTCTGTTTTACCTAAAATCAGGATAATCATAAGGTGATTACTAATGACTAAGTGTAGCAATTAGGTTCATCCTGTTGACCATAGGTTAGATGTTCTCAAGCTGTGGAGCTATGTTGGAATATCCACAACACCTGGAACACTGCCAAAAAAAGGGGGTTTAATACCAGGAGAGTAGCACAAAATAAAAAAATAATAATAAAAAAAAAAATCAATCTTCCTAGATTTAGAGGCCCTATGCCAAGGTGTCAATGAAGGCCTAAAGTACAACCAGCTCCAACCTATATACTGCTTCGGTTGCTTTAAGAGAGGCTTTGAATGCTTTGAACTTCATGGCCTAGTCCCTGCTTTTACTTGGGTCTGCTACTCCAAGGCACACTACAAAAGGTGATCACATAAGTGAAACAGTTGTGTCCTATGATGGCCATCAACCCCTCTCCAACAACACTTGGATACAGACCAAAGACAGTGCCCCATTCTTACCAAATCAGATTTTATAAAAGCACTGGGCTGGCTTGCCTGTGCAACAGTATTTTCATTGAGACACCATTTTAATTGGTTGTATAACAAATTCTTAGTACAGTATGAAACTAGTATTAAGGTCTGCAAGAAAGAGTCCTTTCCTCTCTAAACCTTAATCCTCAAAAAATGGACTTTTCTCCTGTCCTTTTGGGGACTCTGCCAGCCACTTTCCTTGATACTTTAAGGTCTTAGAAGACTGAGAGCATCCTTAATTGTGCTCCTATAAGAGCACTGGATTCTTAGTCTTATGCAGACATTCAAAAAGGTAGCATCTAATCCACATACTATGTGCGTACTAGGTAGTTCACAAGGTCTTCTCTCAAAAAATCTTCTCTACTTCTCAGTTTTCTCTGCTGAATTCAACATCAACAGCTTTCCATAGAATGGCTTACCATTTTAATGTAGTTGTAAGATCACAAGCAGTGAGGGTCTTCTAGCATGAATATAGTGCTTCTCTCTTCAATCAGTAACAACCCTCGCCAAGCCTTTTGTACTTTTTTTTTTTTTTTAATATTTTTGATCTGTATTTCAGGACCGGGAAATCAAAGTCAATGCCTTTCAAAATGAGGTCATGCATAGTTCCAAAATGATTTCCCTGCCAGACTTCCATTTTCAAATAAAAATAGAAGAAGAGAATTTATTTTTACAGCAGAGGAATAGTATCTGTTCATTCTTCTCTGACAGAAGGGGTTGAAATTTTGTTTATTGAAGCTTCCGAAAACAATTATCTGACTCCTCAGGGAAGGCCAAACTACAGAAAAATATCAGTTCAAAATATGAAAACTAGAGGCCACTGCCAGCATCTGAAAAAAAGGAAGCTGAACAAAGAATATTATACAGCTGATACTGAAACAGGTCCTGGCAAGGCCCAACAGTAATATTTAGAATTCATCAGGTTGCATCCTCAGAGGCATGCAGTAGAGCACACTGTTTAACTCTGCACAGAACTAGAGCTCACACTTCAGCCTCAGAGTACTTTATTTCAGTCATAACATATTAACTCAATTTTACAGTGTGCTTTGACATTGTAGGAGAAAAAGTAATTTACAAATAGGAGGACAACATGATATGCTCCAACAGAAAGCCTGCTACCTCACAGCTCTGTCTGATTTATTAACTTCAAAGAGAGAAGAGAATGGCACCTACAGCTGTAATAGGTCTTTTATTCTGTTTTCAAAGTCCGCCACCCATTACAAAACCAGGAGGATGAAACTTTAGAGAGGATGAAATAGGCATAACAAAGCCCATTTTGCTAAAATATACTGTAGACCTTCATGTATCCAACTAACACAGTAAGTAGTGGCGGTAACACTTGCTCAGGCCCCATCTTGAAACAGTTCATTATGTGCTGGTGAAAAACATTTATATGGTCTTGTCAAAATGATGGGTGAAAGCATCACCAGCAAGACAACTTCCTGCAAGATCTCAAAGTATTTCGATATACTACCAGCTATGGTTTCTGCTGTTCAGCCCTTCATATCCAACCAACCTCATTCCTATAATTATCCCCACCACAGTGTACTGAAGTAGTTATTTCAGTGGCATACTGGCATGAAATATGTTCTTTTCAGTCACTTTAACACTGCAATAACTTATCTGCAGAAAGCAAGAAAATTAATAACAAAGCTTATGTTTTTTCCTCTGTGCAGCACAGCTCTACCTGAATGGTGACATAGGAAGCTTGAAACAATTGTGCCACTACTTTTCCACTATGTCCTTCAATGGACAGACTGAAAATTCAATTTCTGGGAGACAATTATTTCAGGTTGTGTCTTGTTGAGCAAAACAGGGACTAATAGCTTGCAAGAGCTAAATTGAGGTACTTTCCTATAACATTTAGTTCCAGGATTAGTATGAAAAAGCATTCGCACTCAAGCATGAACTAGGCTAGTGTATAATTTAATACAAGCTGTCCACTGAAATAGCTGGGGAAACTCACTTTTTTGCTGAAAGAGAAGTGTAACGTGTAACAGAGATATTGGTTCATATAACCTAACTACAAATTTCATAACACTTCTTGTGGACCATGGGGGCTGCATGGAAAACTACTTTGAGCAATGAGGTTACCCTCCAGTTCGTAATCTCCCAGTTGTCCTGACTGGGTTTGCACTGGGACGCAGTTTCTTACATACACCCAGGTGCTTCTTCCATGGGAGCAAAGGTGCTTGGGGAAAGGGAGAGAAAAGGAGCCAGGGGAAAAGCTGATATCTCCTTGATCCAGATAGGCCTTGTGGTGGACCCAGCTTCTCTTCACCTGTGACATGGAGAGTTTAGCATTTTGCAATTTCAAGGCACTGTTTTAAGGATAGTTAAGGATAGCTTTCTGCCTGGTTACGAGGCACACCTCTGAAGTGAGAAGACACCCAGAAATCATAGAATCATAGAAAAGCAGAACTCCAGAGCTCACTTAGTGAACCCTGTCTTATGACCAGGTGATGAACTATGCCCAAACTACTTCAGTCCAACATGTCCCTCAAGAGCTTTGATGGTAAAAACTCCACAGGTTCACCAGGTGGCTGCTTGCTGCATATCACTGCTCTCACCCATGGAGATGATTTCCAGCATCCAACTTTCTTGCTGAAATTACAGCCTGTTTCCTCCAGGGATAGAGATGGCACTTTGCTCCCTTCTTTGCAATAGCCCTTAGTATACTGACCTCTTCCATTCCTTTCCTCCATCTCATCTTGATTAGAGAAGAATGCTTTCAGCCTTTTCTTAGAGGCCATTTTTGCTGCCTGTTCTTTGCTGTTCTTTCAGCTCTTCAGTTAGCCAGCAACTTCCTTAAGACATAGTTCCCAATGTCTCAAATAATATATATCTGTGAAGCCTTCTCAGAACTGACTGTAGATTGCAACACAGTAATCATTCATTACTAGTGTGGTACAGGTCAGCTTTATCTTTCTGCTATGTTAGATCTAGGTGAAGATATCTTTATGTCAGTAAATAGCCTGTATATAAGTCCTCCTGAGATCGAGCAACTTCTAAAAATTTTGACTCTGCATTTTGTCCCTTCCAGCTACCACTTCAATTCATCTTTGTGTTTAAAAAAGAAATAATTGCTAAAAGTTCCAGAAGAGTTCGCACTGCACTGTAATTTTTATGCATAGGGAGGCTTTCTTGCCCATCTGTTTTAATTTTCTTTTACTGAAACATTGGGTCAGAATGGGATTTATTCCATCTTGAGTAAAGTAGCTTATATCTATGTGCGATATTGACAAACTGCAGTACCCCACTGATTACAGCATCAGAATGGTCTATCTGTACATTGTGTGAAACATGAAATCATTATGCAATAATCACAGTCAAAGCTAATAGGCGATACAAATTCTTAACTACCAAATGTCAAGTACTATTCTCAAGATCCAGACTTAGCCTGTCCCTAACTACCAGTGTCTAGAAGTATAGAGACTTTCTCCTTAGGCAACTCTCCATATTTTCAGAAGAAAGAAATCAGCAAGAGACAAGACAATAGTATTGTTCCTACAGGGATATCTTAGAACCCAAGTTTTACTAGGGTCCTAATGGAATCTAATTTTTATTGTCCCCTCAAGAAAAGCCCAATGTAAACATTGATATATACAGTCTAACCTTCTCAACAAATGAAACACCGATTTTAATGGCCTATGTCACAGCCACGGAGCTGCCTTTGCTGTTTTCTCCTTTTGTCATCAATACTGGAAGTAATATTTGCAAAACTGATATTGTTGATAACCCAATAGTAGGTCCACTCACAGAAAACGATTCCAAAAGTCAGCTGAAAAAGTAATGTTTCGTAAAGTCCAAAGCTCTAACTCTTCAGCTCTGACTGAAGTGTCCTTCTCCTCCCACAACTAATTCCACCAGTTAAACTATTCAGTTCCGCTTCCAAGATTAATTTTCCATAACCATGCTATTTTTTATAGTTCAATTTTCCTGCTTAGTGATTTCAAAACAGAACACTTTATACTGGTATTTTACTGAGTGTAAAACCTGGTCTGATGAGATAGCTCATCCTTCTTGCTAACTGCAGAGCTTTGGCCCCCTTGATGTTTGATAGCGCCAAAAGCTGTAATTTACAGACATGCCACAAATTTGTTGTCATACTTCAAATGGCATCTTATGTTTAGCATGGTCGTTCCAGCATAGATAAGATTTTAGGGAGCAACTGGCACCTTTATGTTCAACTTCAGACATCACAGAAGAGATCCACGTTGTACACAGATACTTATTGTTCTCAAAGATCAGAGAACTATTTAAGGTCTGTTAAACTGAGAAACAGGAGTTGTTGCCTATTTCTAAAAACCTTGGTTACACAGCTTGCAGTTTATTGGTTAGTGATACTTTATTAACATGCAGTTATACTAAAGCCATGACAGACATTGCTCCTTCTGTGTAAAGAGTGCAGAAGCAATAGCTGTTCCACTCAGGTGCAGTGTGATAAGGCTTGAAAGAAATGCAAAAGAAATAAGATTTCTAGACAACCATAAAAACAGTGTATCACTTGCTTAAAAAAAAAAATAGATAAAATTTTAAATACATGCAGAAAGTAGATAATACAACTTTGTAACGATTGTAATAATTATCAAGTAAGCTTTGTGAAATTGTAAGGCTAATGGCATTGCACATTGAGCAGAGCCTAAGCAAAGGAAGCAGCAATTGTAGAACAATTAACCTTGTTCTACTTCTGTAACTTTTTAGGCTACTATTAAAAGCCACCTGCCATTTTAGACCTTTACAGAATAATGAAAGACTAGGAGGTATTATTCAACCAAGAGAAAGTTTTGCTTAACTGCGTATTCCCTTACCACCGTTTGGAATTATTAGAACCTACTTTGAGCTCAAAGAAAAATGCCATGCTGGTGCAAGGGGCTTGTGAGATATTAGACTTCAGTTACTGGTCAGGTTACACCTTGTTAGGACTGGTGCATTTAACAGCCACTCTTTCCTTTAGATAGCTAAACATAGCTAGTTAGATAGTTAGACATATCACTGTTGAAAGGGCAAGTGCAAGGGACGTCATGAATCAAGTGTTCTGGCTTGATGGGCTCCATTATGTATTATTACAGGAACCAAGGTGAAGGGCAAGCAGTAGGCATGGTATTGTTTGACCTTGACCGAAGTGAAAACACCAGTTTGGGAGGCTATATGCACAAGCACGGGTGAAATACATGACTAGCTGCAATAAAACATATTAGCAATGATTATTGACAGACTTAGAAAAGCATTTCCAATGCAAAGAACCTGTATGTCCCCAGTTGGTCTCTTTTCAGCATCTCCCCTGATGACTTTGAGGAAAGAACAGATATAGCATTCGTATAAAAACTATGAAAAAAAGGAGGTATGTAAATGACACCAGAATGAAGAAGTAGCAAAATACTCTGAAGGACAAAGTCAGCATGACTATGATAAATTGGACAAGTGATGCAAGAAGATGAAAGACAATAAAGAGCAAAGTGATTGATTCCCCATTGCTAAATCTAAAAATCAGCTGCAAAACAAGGACCACAACCTCCAAGGACTGAGTTTCAAGTGCACCAGAACTAAATAGGAGTCCTTGTCACCAAAACCACCATCTACTGCAGATGAAACTGTGTAGGTGTGCTGCATTTATGACAGGGAATGGGTTCTAGTCTGTTCCACTCAACACTGATGAAAGCATGACTGAGTCTCCAGTTTTGAGGGCTACACTTTAAGAGACAGAAACTAAGAGTAAAATATGACACCAAGCTACCTCGTTCCTGTTGCTACCAGTGTGAGAGGGGTCAGGTTGTGTGGCACCCAAAGGACTGTCTCCTACTATAGCTGCCACCCCTCCCATTTTACCCAGTAGCAATGATTCAGCTCCGTCTTCAGTCCCTGCTCTATCTCCCCCCTTCCTCTGCTGTGTCTTTGATCTCTGCATAGGAATTGTTGACTTTTATTGTTTTATTTTCAATTCTCATCTAAGTATATATCTACCTTAATTGTACTTTCCAAACTGGAAATGTATGTTGAAAGCAAGATGTGCTCTAAGGGTGAATACCCCAGGTTGATTCAGCTTGCTCACATAATAAAGATTTATGATAAGCAATGCTGCTAAGCAAAAATAAGATATTAAATCAATAAACTGATGTTTCGGCCTTGTAGTCCTTAATCCTCAGAATGGCAGTAGTTGTATACGTTGATCCAAATAAGCAAATAGAAAAAAAATATTCCTAGACTACTACAAACACTATTGGATTGCATACTACTAGAGAGATAGTTTTATGTTTAAATTTGACCAGCACTTCCCTTGGATTGATATTCATGCTGTATTCATCCAACCACACAATTCAAGTAAACAGCCTTAAGGAAAAAAAAAAAAAAATGACCTAAGACACTCCAGTTCAAATATTTCAGTACAGCAGTTCCCCATTCAATTAGATTTTCATGCCTTGGGTCAAGTTCTGTATTACACTAAGTTTTCTGCACTGCTCTATACACCATCAGCATTGTAATAAACAACCTTATGTTTGAATCTCATGCCATGGTATTTCATTTAAAAAGAAAACAACCACTTTTCATTGAGCAGTGTTATATTAATTCTATGCTCTAGTTTAGACTTCTAGTTTGAGACAACACCACCATGAATCTACATGTTCTCTTACTGCACAGATATTCTGCTAACAACTTAATTGCTATAGCACAGACAAATTTTAAAAAGTGAAATCTTGCAACACAGTTATTAATACTTTATGCTCTATATTCTTCTTGGATATCTTACTATTGAAAAGGCATTATCATAGCATAGAATGACAATAATTCTTATTGGTAACTTTGTCTGGCTTTACTTGAATATTACCTACAACCACAACTGAAAAGTTTCTGTGAGTACTGGAGTTCACTGTAGATCAGAATTCTACAGGGCCTTTCGATTAACTATATTCCTTTGAACTCAATGATGCCAATTAAGTCTGTGAAGTACAGCTAAAACAGATGTATAACACGTGCTTCTCTAAACTATAAGATAATATATAAGATTCAGTTTTTAGAAAAAAAAAATCTCCTCTATACCACCACAAACTTGCTTGCTTCTCACGTTTGAGGTTTGTTTTTTGTTGTTGCTGTTTCTGTGATGAAGGCAGCTTTTTGTTCATGAACCAGGGTTTCCATCCAGAGATGGAGAACAGCAGAGCGCAAGACCAGCATTACCCTCTCCATGTTCATGTTTCAAGGAACTGACATGACTCAGGTATTTAGGAGTCACCTTCCCCAACATTTCCAGAAGGAGCATTTGGCTGCTTTTCTTTCTAAATTCAGTGTTGATCTAAATTATGGTTACAAGCACCCATAAAAGAAACTTAAACCTCTGTACTAGTTAAATTTTGAGTGGCCAATGGCCACCATTTAGATGCGTCCCTATTTTGAAGATCTCTACTACTCCCACATCAGAGTGTTTTGATGCCTCCCTCAGAAGAAGGAGGGAGGCAGAAGAGTAGGTACCAACTATGTATCCTCCAGTGCAGAGCTAGCTGGCTTAGTCCCTAGCCTGAATTTTTCAGGAGTGAACCAGTAACTCTTCACCACAACAAAGCAGCAGGTTAGTTTGCTTTCTCACTGCTACTCCTCCACCTGTGGATGTGCTCTCTAAACTCTTGGCAAATCTGTAGCTACAACATAAAGAACTCAAGATAGCAATGGTTTTAATAGCTTCACCCTGCCTTGTGTAATTCGACCCAAACTGACAATGCTGAAGGGAGCTTGAGTACCCACTAACCTTGCCATTCAGAGCAAGAACAGACAGTTTATTAAGGTGGATGCTTGCCTTATGATCACAGGAAAGGCTCTCCATGTCATTTGGGGGAAAGTTTGATAAAGTAATGGCAAATCCAGCCATTTCAGCATGCTGAAGTTTGAATTAACATGAATGACATTCTAGATTTTTTTCTAATCTGCTCTGGTGAGACTCCACCTGGAGTACTACGTCCAGCTCTGGAGTCCTCAGCACAAGAAGGACATGGACCTGTTGGAACGGGTCCAGCGGAGGGCCACAAAGGTGAGCAGAGGGCTGGAGCACTTGTGCTATGAGGACAGGCTGAGAGAGTTGGGGTTGTTCAGCCTGGAGAAGAGAAGGCTCTGAGGAGACCTTATAGCAGCCTTCCAGTACCTCAAGGGGGCCTACAGGAAAGATGGGGAAGGACTCTTTATCAGGGAGTGTAATGACAGGACACGAGGTAACAGTTTCAAGCTGAAAGAGGATAGATTTAGAATGGATGTCAGGAAGAAGTTCTTTACTGTAGGGTGATGAGGCACCGGAACAGGTTGCCCAGGGAAGTTGTTGATGCCCCATCCCTGAAAGTGTTCAAGGCCAGGCTGGATGGGGCTTTGAGCAGCCTGGTCTAGTGGGAGGTGTCCCTGCCCATGGCAGGGGGGTTGGAACTAGAGGATCTTGAAGGTCCCTTCTAGCCCAAAGCATTCTATGAATTCAGATCAATAAGATTAAAGGTAAACCAGTCCTTCCATTCAGTAGAGGGAGAGGTTCACTCTATTCGTGTATGATTTGCATTAAATTTCCTACATAATCCTAGGTAGGTCAGAAGGGATCTCTGGAGGTCATCTGCTCAAGCAGAGACTCCTGGAGTCACGTGCCCAGGACCATGTCCGTATGGTTTCTGAGTATCTTCAAGGAGGGGGATTCCCCAACCTCCCTGGGCAACCTGTGCCAGTGCTCAGTCACCCTCACAGTAGAAAAGTTTTTCCTGATGTTCAGAGGGAGCCTCCTGGGTTTCAGGTTGTGCCCATTGCCTCTGGTCCTGTCACTGGGCACCACTGAAAAGAGCCTGGCTCTGTCCTCTTTGCACCCTCCATGCAGGGGTTTGTAGACATTGATGAGATCCCCCTGAGCCTGCTCTTCTCCAGGCTGAGCAGTCCCAGCTCTCTCAGCCTTTCCTCCAGTCCCCTCATCATTTTTGTGGTCCTTCACTGAACCCTCTCCAGTATGTCTATGTCTCTCTTGTACTGCAGAGCCCAGAACTGGACACAGCACTGCTAGCTTCACATCAGTGTTTTTGCAGTACTAGTCAGCACTTGTGGCGGTGACAATGATTTTCTGACTTTACTATGCGAAAGCTGCTTGCAATTTTCTAGTTTACCTTATGCTCTTACCCTTTTACACAGTCATCTAGCATTTGGGCTTAGCAACTGTAACAAGTTCTGATTGACACCACATGCCTCACAGTATTTATACGCTGACTTTTTTTCCTTTTTTCCTTTTTTTTTTTTTTTTTTTTTTTTTTTAAGAGAAACCTCTCCCTCTGCGTTAAGCAGCACACAGGATTTTCCATTACAGTTTTCTCTAGCAATACAGAGAGAAGTTAGCTATGTTTGCTGTTGCTCTTATGTCCAGTGACATTTCACAGAAAGCTGTGCTGTGCTCAAGAATGCCACGGAGAGGTCAGGGCCTTCTCAAAAACCCATTTAAAAGAATAGCTGAGAAAACAAAAAGAATCAGATATTGTGTAATAGCTAATTGAAATGCTGCTTCATTTTACAATTCTCTAATGAGGTACACTATAACACAGTGACTGAAATAACTTTAGGTAATGGGACTACCTCTATTAATCTACTTTAAGGAAGCTGTTCATTAATTAGGGTGGACAGAGCAATCACAGGGTTGCTGAACAGCAGCAGTGCCAATTCACATTGTTGACAAGAATCTAATTAGAAATTAATGGCAGAAAACTGTCCAAATATATATCCCTCATCTACCAGAGAAGCATGTATCACAGGTGTACATAATGAGAGAATCAAACACATCCACCTTCAAATTAGATCCAGGAATCAGTTTAAAAAACATTAACCCTTCATTACACATTAGACAATTAGCTCAAAGCAGGTGTCATGTTAAAATTGTCTCCTTACTTCTACTGCAAGTCCTTTATAAACCACAAGATTTGTAGTTACTCGAAGATTAACACCCCCACACCCACCAAAGACTTAAAAAAAAAAAAAAAACCAATAAACAAACAAAACCAAACACCCAACCACAAAAAAAAAAAAAAAAAAAAAAAAACAAAATACCAGCAAACAAAACCCAAACCAAATGCAAAAGCACAACCACCACCAAAACCCACCCAAACCCATCAACACAAATTATCCAGGAGTTATCCAGCACTGACCAAAGCCTGTCTGGAAGGAAGACTTTAAGTATTCCTCAATGTCTCTCTGCGCAGTGAGGAGAATACGGTCCAGTGCAACTTATTTAGGAGACATCTTATCTTGCTACCTTGGGACACCGTTCTATGAAAAAGTACTTATGTGAGATTAAAATAACTAATTATTTCATGTGCTTAAGTGTCTGGATTTGTTTGGGTTTTATGATTGGTTGGGTTTTGTTTAAACTTTGAGAAAGTTAAATATCTAACAATGGTATTTTCTGTCATTCAGCTCAAGCAAGGCACAGAAAGCGCTTACTTCACAGAAACAGCTTATGCATCCAGAAATGCTGATGCACTTAAAAGATTGGAAGACCAAGGACTTGATAAGCAAGCATATTGCAGTGCATATCTTACCTCCTCAACAATTTTTTATTTTTCAATAAGCCACGTTTATTAATCCCATGTCTCCTAACATGCCATGTGGAACTAGGAAATTAGTGCAACATCTTTCATAAGCTATGCTAATAAACCCTAGCATCTCTGTTCACACTTTGGGAGAAATTCAATAAGCAAAGGGACTAAAACTTCCAAAGAACACTGAGGAATTTATGTCTGAGGCAATTTGTCTTCCCTCTTGAAAACCCTTAAGACTGTCTTTCACTTGTGATATCCCAGAGAAGGAAGGAGACCTGACCCAACCCCTTTGTGTGTTTGTGTTTTGTGAGTGTGACTGGACTGCTCACCTTTGGGGACGAGACAAAGCCAAGGTCTAACTGGAAAATAGTATCTATTGACAGAGTGTGTGGCTTCGGGATAGTCTGAGGTATATCACTCTTGCTCAGACTCTTGAAGTATGTTTCCCCACACACCATTAATGGTCTGCACTTTTGGGGAGCAGGACCTTGGCATTATCTTGATCCCTCTCTTGCTTTGTTCCTGCAACAGATTAGACTTCACAGCAAATACAGACGTGGGTATAAGGCATCCATGGTGAAGCACCTGAAGAATTTTGTAGATCCTTTACACTAGGCAACATTTTGTGGCCATTTTTTACATGCAGGTGTTTGGATACTCTGCCCTGGAAGTTTCCTTCAGTTCTGTGCTCCAATTTCCTACGCTGAACAAGAAAGGGTTAGTTTGCTTTTTAAACTAAAGTTTTCTTTCTAGACTGTCCACTGGATGACTGTCTAGTAAGACCTCTGATCTCTTACATTCAAGAGAGGTAAAATTAAGCCAGAGTCTACAACCCACAAGCTACCCAGAGACCTTTCAGCACACCTGCCTAAACATAGCATACAGTTTTGCTGTGAACACTCAGAATCTCAGATACTTAAGCAAACCATCCATTTTACTACCTCTAACCTTCAAGAACTTGAACTAGAGGTTGAAACCAGATCTAACTCTTCCCATATATAAATTTCTTTGAGATATAAAAGAATGGCAACATGAAACCTTCTCTTGAAGGACCTAGTTTTACACTTGGAATGTATCTTGAATACTATTCAACTCCTGGTCTTCAGTCTTCCAGAATATACTTCTACTAGTGCAACAGGTTGTTTTCACAGGTAGAATCAGCCCATATGCCAAGGAAGGACAGCACTTGGGCCAGGTTGTGGAAGTGGCAGAGAAAGGCAGGTGGTTCTCACACCTATTTTGGAGTTAGCCAGACCATCTGCCTCCAGCTCTGTCCTGCACAGCACCCAATGGCAGGAGCACTCACCTGGCTGGTCCTGAAACTTTGGCTTATGTACTGGCTTTTCCTCTACCTGGAGGAAAAAACTGGCAAGCCGGATAGCTTCTCTGTGCCCGGAGGTCAAACCACTCTCCGATAGTCAAGTACCATTTACACTGTGAGTGACTAAAATTCAGATTTTACAGCTTCTTACCATGTTTTCAGAAGCTTGCAAGAGGAAGACACTCAGCTTCCCAGTACTGTTTTAAGACTTCTGTATACACCAAGACCAGTAAGTTAGTCCACCCTTTCGGTGTTTTGCACATCTTTCGCTGGTTACAGAACCCAGTGACCCCCTGTCCTGGCAACGCGATACTTGGTTGTAAGAGAACAGATACAAACTTGTCTCCTGCTCTTTGAAGCTGAGCTGAGAAAGAAGAGAAACCTATATTTTCCTTAATACTGTAGCCCATGCTGCCTCATCCTTGAAGTTAAAGGTGGGGGAGGAGACAGAAGAACATCAGACAGAACACTAACTGTGAATATGGTCTTGCCAATTTACTTTTTGTATTAATGTGAACATTTCCCTCCGTTTAAGTGCCATACAGCTTTACTTCATTATTTGCAGCTAACTGTGATGCGGCTAGAAGATAATGATTCCTCACTGTAAATTAGTTGCTATTATATGAGTTGTTTCAGATTGGCATCTTGACATTAAGAGACAGTTATATTTTTAGAAGTTGCCAGGAAATTTGCTTTTTTACTTCGGAAACTGTAAGCAAAATTTTTCTCTTTCAAAATGCATACATTCATGAATGGCTAAACAAGCCAATTTCCCCATGGACATGCATCATTTATCGAACATCCTGAAGAATCTGATCCTGCAATCCCTGTCACGCAACAGTCCCATTGAGGCCAGTAAGGTCATTTTCAGAGCTACAGGATCATGCCTTTGCACTTGATAGCAAACAAGCAAGTGAACAACTATTTTGCAGGCTATACTGAATCCACTATCCTGAAATATCCTGAGCTTCCAGTGGCGACCTTTGGATAAGCCCTCACTGCTGATCTCTCCTGACAATTTGGCAATAACCTCCAATCTCAGCATTTCAGAATTGCAAGCAGAGATTGAAAAGATGATCTGTCTCTCTGCAGTATAAGAGTATGGTATATTTATCTCAGAGAACAAGCTCATCTTAAGTAAAGAGCACATCTAGGAACAGCTACGAAAAGGGTAGATAAATGAGAAAAGGAAAGGAGCTGATGCTGAAAGGTGATGGAGAACAAAAGAGAATGTGATGTGCAGACAGATACAAGAGTAGTGGTGCTGCCCCATCCAGTTATTGTTGGGTACAAACTATGGACTGGGGTGAAAGAAGAAGGGTATGTAGTTTCGCCCGATCCTGTGCATAAAG
Organism: Dromas ardeola; assembly: GCA_013398915.1. Classification (NCBI taxonomy): domain Eukaryota; kingdom Metazoa; phylum Chordata; class Aves; order Charadriiformes; family Dromadidae; genus Dromas; species Dromas ardeola. The sequence goes on along the minus strand of VYZM01004221.1, from coordinate 83,394 downwards.
TCTAACACTACACTGGCAAATACTATTATCAGAAGCAGTGGTAACCAAGCAAATTTTTGTGTGTGCACATGCACAGTCTGCTGTATTCTTTTACATTTGTTTATAGTGGAATATTTGCATAAGTTACATTGATGTGATAATAGGAATAGAATTGGGGATAATTGTTTTCTTTTCCATTAAGTCTTCAGGTACTTCTGAAAATGCTAACAAGGAACTGCATAGTTAACATAGCTATCCAGGCAGCACATACTTCACCTGATTAACATCTTCAGGTTACCCAGCACTGGTATTGAACAGACCGGTAAGGTAAATATGGTCAGATTTATAAGTCTTCCTTCAGAGTACCTAAGATAAGTAAATTCTCCATACAGGAAATGAAAACATAAGGGCTTCTAAAGAGTACTTCAGAGTCCTTTGGCAAGTCACTGCCTGCGGAGCAGATCTGAAAGGCCCCAGAGCTCACGAAGGACAGCAAGCTGAACATGAGTCAGCAACACGCCCTGGCAGCACAGAAGGTTACATAGCAATCCTGGGCTGTATTATCAGAAGCACTGTCAGCAGATCAAGAGAGGGGATTATCCCTCTTTACTAAGCACTCCTTAGATTGCGTTTAGAATATTGTACACAGTTTTGGACCCCCCAATACAGGAAAGGCATCAGTAAACTGCAGTCAGTTCAGTAGAGGGCCACCAGAACGGAGATTGAGGGACCATGGCTGGTTCAACCTGAAGACAAGACAGCTCCAGGGGCATCTAACAGCAGTCCCTCAGTACCTATGTGGTTACCCAGTAAATAGAGCCATGCTTGTTACACCAGTAACAAGACACCAGGCATAAAGAGAAGTGAGAAGCACAGACTGGATGCAAGGAGAAACTTTTTCACCCTGAGGACAGCTGTGTGCTGAATTGGGCTGACCAGGGAGGCTTTGCAGGCTGCATCTGGAGGCTTCCAAGACTGGAAAACCCAGAGCAACGTGATCCGACCTCACAGCTGACACTGCTTGGAGCAGTAGACTGGACCAGACCCCTCCTGAGGTCGCCCCCAGCCCCAACTATCCATCCTACAATCCACTTCACCTGCAGTCCCTGCTCTCAATGCAGTCTTTTTTTGTATTCATAAAGCATGAACTGACCTTGAAAGGCAACAGGATTCCAGTTGTTCCTCCTCCCAGCAAAGCGCCTCCACCTTCACGAGTCCCACCGCTCGTTCAGTTGAGAGCGGCTCAAGCTGGCTCTTCTTCCTTCTGGGTGCACAAGCAGGTCTCTAGCCTAGTAACTGGGGCATCTCTTTGAAGCTTGGAGCTGTGGATCTTGGAACAGAAGGGGCTCAGGTCCAGGTCTCTCACTTCTCAGACAAGAGGTGGGCAGAAACTGCAACACCACCACTGACTGCTGTAGTGTTGGGTATGAGCTAAATGTAAAGCTACCCATATCTCCAGCAAATCTGAGAGATTAAGTGGACTTTAGGTGGTCTGCCTCAAAAGCAAACTAGGCCATTGGTGAACAACAAGAACACCCAAACCTGGAGCACAAGCTTGCCTCAGCACCTGAAGGGAAGGTTCTGTTGGACTTGACGGGTTCACCACTGCCAGATGATACTGTGCGCAGGCATTCTGAAGAGCTTTCTTGGCTGCAGGAGCCAACATTTCAGCTAAGACGGACTTATGCCCCTTTGTAGGCAATCCATAGCTCTCAGTGAATTGGGGTGGGGGAGTTGTCAGAATTCAGTGCTTATGGCACAGCAGAGCTTTCAGAAGAAAGAAAAATCTCAGACTTATATTTAGCAAGTGAGCAATGAAGCGAAATGGCATAGCAAATGCTGACGGTAGTGGTGAGGCTGTGGGGGTGGGAGGGGGGCGTGAAAACTGGCAAGAGCTTCAGGAGAAAGAGTTTTGGTATTTCAGTTTTAGAGGTAAAGACTAGATGCTCTGCAGCAGGTACTGAAATTCCAGTGCTGCAGAAAGTTAAACATCATCTGAGCTTTCTCCCATCTCCCACCCCTCTGTCTTGTTTGAAAAATATTTACAAGGGGGTGAAAGGCAACCTTCAGACATGTGACCATAGCTGTGTGCTGATGCTTTCTATAAATATGGGCTTGCTGAAGCACTAAACTATGTTCTGCTGCAGTATAGCATTATGGCTTCTGCTCAGCAAAAGCTGTTCCCATTCTCATTTCAGACCCCTGCTAGTGTTGGCATCTGGCTCTCAGCTACATGACTTTTTTGCCCTCCATCTCTAGAACAGCGGAAAGCACATACCCTCAAGTCCAGCTTCGGCTGGAAGGAACAAAGTCTGGTTTTGCAGCTCAGACCTACCTAATCGGCAACAATACAGAAGTGATTTAAGAAGCCTGATGATTCCAGGCTATATTTGAGGTGCTGCAAATCATTTTGTGTTTAGTCATCATTCATTCTGTGTTTCTGGCTGGATCCACTCTGTTCTCTGGTGCATAATTTAGACAGTGCAGACAATTTGCATTTTATTTCACCCCACCACCTCTTTTTCCCAACTTTCACTCGGCACTTGTGTTGATAGTCCTGCCACCTCCATGTGTGTGGTAGGCCCATTTGAAACCATTTGCCCTTGGATACTAACATGAATAAATTTATATGCACAGCTTTTCAGTGGTGGCAGAAGTTTACAAAAAAACTTGTGGGTTTTTTTTCTCCCACAAAATCATGTCCCGTACAGTGGAGCAGCAAGTCAGTTCATCTTACAGAGAGAAAGATGGTTGTCCTAAATGTAGGAAAGGAATTGCACAGAGATACGTACTGGAGTAATCATTTGTATTTAATACCAGTAAACTTGAAACAAAATGGATGAAACCTCTAAAAAAAAAAATCTGCAGCTACAATTATACATACAATCAGCAACCAGGAAATGTTGTTTTGCCAGGAAATAGTGATTTAGAAATCAAATGAAGTCAACAAAACATGCAAATGTTCATGAGTTCTAGAAAACCCCACTTTTGTCTTCCTGTTCTTCTCTTGCCTTTTGCTGTTACTAACTATGCTATTTTTCCCTTGCATTTTCCTCCTTTAAAGTGAAAAGAGAACTTGTTTATGTACTTAGCTTTACTTTATCTGTAAAAGAAAAAACCCAAAACTTTTTTATGCAATTTGTTACTGAGCTTGTTCAATTCACACATTGTGGGTTCACAAGGCCTAAGCTGATCACCACGCAGCTTTAGTTCAGACTGCATAGTATTGTGTGGTTCTGAATGTGCCCACCCATGAAATAACCTCACGCCAGACCTAGCAGCAAAAATTACTTCCCAATTTTATTTGCCTAAAGGCCTGCTTGCTTCGGCATCTGTGCCAACTTGCACTGGTGGCTTGGCTAATAGCCAAGGAGGAGATAAGTTTTTGGATTTTTAATCATCTTCCCAAAAGCATCTGTTTTGGATACTCCTGGAAAGAAGCTATCAGGCTAGATGAACCTCTGGTCTGACCCAGTATGGCTGTTCTGCACCCTTGGGGGGGAAAATGTTCATGTCACATTTAAAGGGCTTGAAGCTAAACAGCTCATTCCAAGAAAAGACTGCTGAAATACATTTTTGAGTTAAAATACAACACAGGCCCTGAAAGACAAGGAGTTACAAGACCTACTCAAGAACTGATAAAGACATTGTGGATAGACATGTGCAAGAAGCAACTAGAAACAGAAGACATCTGTAAGCAAGCAGTGGAAATTTGTTATTCCAGAAGTTTGGGATTCACTCAGTGAGAGAAGACTTACTAGTTAGGCTTCTTAAGTATTCCCTTCCTTTTAGCTTTTTTATAAATAAGCTATTCTAATATGCAACACTTAGTTTTGAGAATTAAAGACAAAGGTTTTTAAGTAAACCTATACACTTCAGATTTTTTCATGCCATTTTAGTCTAGTAGCAAAAATTTATAGAAAAGAAGTCAGCTGAAAGAAATAATGAAAAAAAAAAAGCCCAGAAGAAAGAAACAGCTTTACAAATTCGACCTTGAAATAAGATGTCTTTTCCTAGCTGTGAGGATAATTAGACATTGAAAGAGTTTATCTGGTAGGTGGTAGACTTAGCAGAGACTGGAGTCTTTAAAGATTAAATATCTAAGAGATCACACAATCCAATGGCGGTGGAGGGTGGTGGTGGGGGGACAAGCAAAGGTCCATAATATGAAAAAACCCACAAAAACTTGATTACCAGAATCATCTCTTCTGACCATAGAATCTGTGAACATACAGATATCCCTCTATATTCCCTCCTCCATTAGCCATGCAGGGGACACTTTCAGACATGAGGTGGCGGGGAAAAGAGCCCTTACCTTCTCCCGAGGTGCAGATTGTGATGTCAGACAGGAGCTTGCAGCCTCCATAACCCCGCAGACGGATCTACCCTTGTTTCAGGCACCCACATATATGCAGGGAGCAGAAAAAGACTTACTCAGTCCGTGTCACTGGGCAGACATACTCCAGAGCTTTCATCTGGCACCTTGCTCTGTGAAGACAACCATCTGGCTGACAGCTGGATTGGGCACTATATCCTCTAAGCGGGGGGATGTTCATTTTTAGGGTTTAGGTGGTTTTTTTTTTGGCAGACTCCAGCATAATTCTCCTGCTCACGCAGTCTGCATATGTCATTGCACCAACTTTCCTGCCATTTTGGGAATCCTGAGCACTGGGGACAGTCATACTTGCTCTTTGCCTGCAGCAAGTTCATTTTCCAGGGACTGAACTTTACTGGGCTAATGGAAGTACCACTGGGCACGGATTAGGTCATCTGAGGGAAACTGGATAGCTTAAAGCTCAGAAGCAGTCAGGTGAACCGATTTATAGGTTTTTGTAATTTAAGACCTGAAAAGCCTTTGTAAGCTGCAGGTTTGCTTTTCACTATAGCTTTCCTACAAATCATAAGCAGAGCAGCAGAAGGAAAGCACAGTGTTATTCTTAGGAATCGTTCCCCTGTTCTGCTGCGTCTCTATTTGTGTTTAACGTATGACATTAAGGCCTTTTGAGAGTGTCTAGAATCACAGAGCAAATGACAATAACATCTTATCAAACAGTCTCCTGAGTATATAAATAACATGTTTCATACAAGTCTTCCCATAGCGTACATTTACATAACTTTAGAAGAGGCCCGCGACAATTTACCTGCCTCACACTGTTCTTCAAAACAGTAAAAATCTATTCAAGATTCTCAGGAAAATGAGTGAGTATGTGAAAGATTAACATGCTGTGAAGCAACCGTTCTCCTGGAGCTACTGGGGACCTACACATATTTTTATCCTTTAGAGGTTTGGTTGGTTATTTTTTTCCCCTTGCTGCTTTGGAGAAGGGCCATTGTCAGGTCCAGGTTTTGCAGGCATCACAGATGTGAGCAGCAGTTGCTTCATTTTCTTTTCAAGCTGTATCCCCCAGCACATGCTCAAGCAAGGGCAGAGTTTGGGAAAGCTTGTGCAGCTACCAAGTGGCACAACTCACACTCACCCTTCACTTCAGCAAGGGCTGACTAGGTACCATTAACACAAAAGTGTTTTGCTGTAATGGAAACCTCTTTAAAATAGAAGCTAATTATTTTGTTGCCAGTTCTAAGAAGCATTATAGGGATACTAACAAACCATCTCTGATGGTGAGACATCTTATCACCTCAACCTTCAGGCTTACATCTGCCTCTATGTTTGTGGCTGCTCTGGGCCATACTGCTGGTGGAGCACTGGCCAGTCTTTCCACAGCAAGGTGAAGTCTGGTATAAGCCAGTTTGTGGCCCTGTTTCAGGCTCAGCAGCCTCATGTCAGGTATCTGAGGACATTGTCCTTGGCAAGAAGCCCAAAAGACAGTGGGGTTCAAGGATGAGTAAATACAGGGAGTGGGGAAGAGGGACACTGTTTGCCACCCTGGGCAGACTCCCTCCTCTGGAAAGCCTCTGCTTTCCCACTCAAAGTCCCTTAGACAGACATTGGTAAACCTGAGGTCCCACCCTCCAAGGGCTGGCCAATTCTTTGCAGTACAACTACAACATGACTTTGCTCGATGCCTTTTTTTTT
>VYZM01004221.1:61214-77345 GCA_013398915.1 Dromas ardeola | reverse complement strand
AAGTCTCCATTTATCAAACTCAGTGATCTCCACAAACTTCAAAAAATCACAGAGCTTGTACCACTTTGGTCAATTTGTCCCCAAGTCTGTGTACTTACATCCCAGCCCCACAGAAGTCAAACACTATTTGTCTTCCCTTCAAGAACAGTAAGCACCATGTTTATCCACAAACTAAAATTACCTTTAAGCTCTTAAGGGGAAGGAAGAAGGCTTCCAATTTAGACATTTGTTCAGTTGCTTTTTATCACCTCAGAAGAAGCATCAGGAAAGGAAGGAAGGAGGGGAAGGAAAAACCATCAAGCCACCTGGCACATGTTAGTAATGTGCTCTGCTGTATCAGCAAATGGTGTTTTGCTGCCAGACACACAGAAGAGTGGGGCAGCTTCAGCAGATTAGGGCCCACCAGTTCATACAGCGCCTACTCCCACCCCTGCCTTCAGTTGGCCCCTGCATGTTCCTCAATGGCATCGAGAATATGGGGAAGTTTTAGTCACCAGTATCCTCCTGCATTGCAATTTCAGTTTTTAGGTAAGTGATACCCAAGAGACAGTTGCAAATCATTTTTTACCAAGAACATAAGAACAAAGAATAGAGTCTCCAGCAATTTGTATAGCTCTTCCTCCTAACTCACAGTGGCTATAAGTTGCAAACATCTGTAGTTCCCCAAGAAACATTTCCAGCCGTTTTGCGACTCTCAGGATTGATCTGTCACTGACAAATGCACAGAGTATCAAACAGTTCTTGCCTGTCTTTAGTTCTCACGCAATATAAAATTTCCCACCTTCCTAAAACAGGAGGGATTTCTATTTAATGATTATGGTTATTGAAGATTTGGTGCAAGTTAAGAGTTCTCTTTGGCTTCCAATTTAGCTATTTGCTCAGTTGCTTTTTATCACCTCAGAAACTGGCCCAGAGTCTAGATAAAGTTTCAGTTTAATCTTTTTTACTGCTGTAACCGGTAATGTGATGTTAGTGTCTCATCACAGGTTTCATTTGGTGCATCTTTCTTCCATCCTCAAAGGGCTCTTACTGAGAAATGTCCCACTTGCTCGCTATGGATTGGGTCCTTTCATTATTCCTTTAGTGGTTTTTGAATGGCCACAGCCTGCTTCCCTGAGTGGTCTTGACCTGGTCAGGAGTTTTAATTCTGCTTTTTTCCTCTCCCTGCTGTCACTGGGGCTTTGGCACCACCGCGCAGTTTCTTCAGAGTAACCCCTATTACAACGCTGTGGCTGACTGTGAACTTGGTAAATTGTAAGTATTAGGTCAAAGATTAGAACAGAGAATTTCAGACCCTGCTGTTGACCTTGAGAATTAAAAACTGCCCTTCTCAGAGCCTCAGGGGTCACTGCCAATAGCTGCGACAGCCACATCTCCCTGCTGTTCTGAGGGGAAAAACAGAGAGAGGTGACACTCTTATCATACAAGTGCTCATTTGTTATGCTCACTCTTCTCCAGCTGACCAACAACCTCCCAGTCAGATGCCTGCTAACATTTGCAGGTTACTGAATATTTATCTGTTAAAGTCCTGAAAGTAACACATCAGCCAAAATAATTCACCTCTAACTACACTTTCTCTTTCAGATACTGATCTCTGTTGGATAAAGACTTCTGTCTTGCAATAGCTTGTGAGAATTTCTGACACCCTTCCATGGATAAGGATTAAAGCAAGTGAACTGGAGACCTCTTGTACAAGTCCTTCAACCCAGAACGTAAGAAAGAATAATTAAGACTTGTAATACAAGGTTTTTTTCCTGTAGTGATCATTATTTCATAGTGATCATTATAATCATAGTGATCATTATTTCCAAGAGAAACAAAACCCACTTGATCAGATAATTTCCACTAGACTAAATCACAATAACTCACTCCAGGTAGTTGTGTCCAGAATAATGCTGCCTTCCCTTGATTCTCTAGGTTCAAATGCTTAAGCCATCAGTAGGCGTTGGTGTGACCAAGATATTTTTTTAATCACAAATCCAAGTTCTCTGCTGGTACCTATTCTCATTTAGCACATGAAGTCAGTCTACACCACTTGCATACCTGTGCTTCTTAGCTTTGCTCCATCTTATAATTAGTATCAGCTGATGGAGAATCCTCAAAAAAATTTCTCTAGAGATTTTATGTCTTCCTTCAAATTCAGATCCCATAAATTGTGTTCTACTTATTGGCTTCTATAAAAAAAATAGAGTAATTAAAACCTGGACTAATAGCAGTTCATATTTACTTCTATACCAAATGCTTACAACAAATGTCTACTAAACAATCCAGAATATGACACGAATAGAGATTGGATATTCTTGATTTATCAGACAAATACCTAAGAGATTCAAGTGTTCCGCAAGTCTTGGCCCAGAGCCTGACATTATTATTCTTTTAGCTTATGCCAAGGGAGCCATACCTTCTCTACACAAATATTTTTCCTATAAACCAGCAACAGGACACAGCCAACTGAGCCAGCTAGGGACTCGGCATCAACACTCCAGGTTGATAATAGCATGTTATTTGCTTGAAACGTTAACAAAGGAAGTCTACAGGTCCAGCGTGAAGAAGTCCAACTGTGTGTGCAGTCACAGGGACTAGTTAGTCCTTGATGAGAGTCCAGTTGGAAAAACCTGTAATGCCCAGGAGGAGATGATCTGAACTCTATTTCTGACTAGATCTTCATACGCATTATTTCCATTGGCAAGTTCTAAATATCTGCCTGATGTTGGGTTTGCAACACCATCTCCAGTGCCCTTGCCTTTCTCTGGGTGCACAGCCTGTACACAGTCCCTGTACAATTTGCTCTTCTCTGCCACACTCCACTCTTTGTCCCAGAGGAAGAGGAGGGAGAACAACTGTTGCTGCCTGTAGACAGAATATTCTGAGAATTCAGAACGTTTTCATAAATGAACATGCATTCGAGGACATAAAAACTGATTTTTTCCCCCAGGTGTTTAGCAAATCCAGGCAAAAAGCAAAACCCTTGGCTCCTTCTCAAAGCCCACCTTTTGCCAGATTTCAAATCCCTGCACCAAGCCAGAAGCACAGAATCATCTTAAAGAAACTGAGAATCCCTCCATTAAAAACAAACAAACAAAAAAAACCACCACGACCAAAACAACCCACCACAAAACCGAAACCACACACAAAAAAAACCACCCCGAAAAACCCACACAACACACCAAAAAAAAAGCCCACACACAAACAAAAAACCCGCCCCACACATTTTTCCCCTAGCTTTGTCTTCAGATAACATGGTTCTGCCATTTTTTGTATTAACCAAAGCCATTGTGAGAGTAGGACGTCTGGGAAGGAAGATCTTAACTGGAATAATTAAGAACTAGGAAAATGGATATGGAACTTGGAATGAAAAGCGCTATGTAGCTCTCTCTATAAGTGCAGTGTCCGAGTATAATTCCACTTAGCATCGCCTCGGCAAACTTTTACTGTAGCTAAAACCAACTGAAACAGTATAACAAAGAGGAAGGTTAACACAACATTAATTCTTATTCAGCAGTAATTCTTAGTATCTACCCTGCTGGGGAGGTCCTTTAAAATAGAAAGTGAACATCCCTGCAGTTTTCTCCTTCTGCAATTGTGAACCAGAAAGTAGGATTTATTCTCCTACCAGAGAGCACAATCGCCTACATCAGTCTCAGGTGCATTAGCAGGGAAAACAAATGTTTTCAAATAGGGAAAAAACCTCCAATGACATAAATATAAATGAATCAGTAAACCTGCATAATCAGATGCATTCGTGGCCTTTTTTATAATTACAGACAGTGCCCTGGCGAGAAGTCACATAGAAGTAAATACATTTTTGTATGTCATATGGGTTATATAGATATTGCTAGCTGCAGTGAGAGTAGCAGTCTAAGATGAAAGTCAATACAGAACAACTTAAGCTTTTTAAGCTCCTCTTTCATGTATACTTGAGCTGTATATAATCAAGGACATCCATCTTAGAAAAACATTCTTCCAACATGCCGAGATTACTGCTGCCTGGGAATTTTTTCAATCCCATTTCACTTATAGCTTCTGACAGTGTTAGTGACAGCTGTGTCACAGAGCATTAGGTAAAATTGTGAGAATTAATTACATGCTATTTGTTTAACTTCTCGTCATCTGTCTCTGCTCCTTCTGTTTGAAAATTCATTGGCTCACCTAAATCATCTTCCCCTCACTCATGCTGTACGTTACCCAGCCCCACATTTGCATTAAGCCATTGTCTCCTTTTCTCCAAGAAAGGAAGAAATTTAAACAAATGGAAAACCCTTAAAGTGTTTATGCTCCATTAAAACCAAATTCTGCTTTTAATCCGAGACCAGAGTGTTGATAGATCCATTTATATTAAATAGAACTTGAGTCTCTGTAGTCCCTTTCTCTCTAATGAGGCTAACAGAGAAAGAAGATGCTACTCATTGTAAGCAGGGGTATCACTCTCTGCCCCCACTATTTAATTCTACTTTATTACCGGTGTTCAAAACTGTACTTTATCCTATAGCTCCCTTTTCAACTTCCACCAGCTGCATTGTCACAGTTCACAACTAGAACAGAACAGAGCAATAACTACGAGGGACACAGTTATTTAGGGGCAGAGAGGCAGATGAGAAGTGCTATTCTTCCTGATTGTTAGAACACAGTCTTTCGGCTCAAATATTCCTTTTGCCATGCCAGGCTATTTCTAGACTGCACATACAGGTCCAACCTCAAGACAAGTTGCAACACTGGCACAGCTTGTCAATGTCTGTTAGTGTGATTTGCTACTGATATGATCCCTCATTGAAATATTGTCAATCCACCAAGTGTTTTTTATAACAAAACCCCACCCAAGTATCTACCAGCACACCTCAGCCCCACTAGTTCTGTTTCCATTTCTCAGGAAGAAATCCAGTCCCGATAAAACTAGAGGAGCAACAAACATTCAGCCAAATCACATAATTTTCAGAATTAAATATAGCATTTAATACCTTCATGAACTAAGCTGTCTTTTTAAATTGCTTCAATTCTTTTTTTGAAGGCGCGACATCACTTTGCAAAAAAGCCTTGTTCTCTCTAAAGCCCTGCAGTGCCAAACCCTTCCCTTTGCACTTGTTACTTATGGAGGGGAGTCACCAGGAACTGAACCCTTCCCCTGTCACATCAAAGCTGTACTCAAAGCAACTTCACCCTTGACAACACTCACTTTCTAGGCTCAGCTCCCCGGGGTACTTGCTCTGGGGTCATGGATGAGCCCGGACCCACCGCTGTCTCGGGGACAGGCAGTGACACAGCCCGGGCCACCACCAGCCAAGCACTCTCCTCTTCCCGCCAGTTTGCTGCCATTCAGATAGATATAAAAGGAGTTGTTTCCCTTGTTAACGGCACTATACTGACAACAACGAGGACAGCATCTCGCCTGCGAGCCAGGCAGCTGCTCCCACTCCTGCAGGAGCTGTGCATCAGCAGAGCCGGCCTGTCCCTGCTGACCCCATGGCCACCGCTGCCCACCACCGGCAGGGGCAGTGATCCCCAGCTCCTGCAAAGACCCCTTGGCTTTCTGCACCCCTTGGGGAGAGTTGGGGGCAGGGGGGGGTTGATTTTTGCATATTTGTCACCCCTGTGCTTGTACCAGCCCTCTGACAGCTGCCTTACTGTATTTCCTCCTGCAGTAGGTTTCCCTTGAGGAGTATGTGCCAGGGCAGATCAGGCTGTGTATTCTGCTGAGGACAAAAGGAATACGGAATGACTAGACCTCAATTGCCACACAGCTTTTCTCTCAATAAAGCTTTTCCAGGAAAAGCATGAGGCGTTTTCAGCAGAGCAGCTCAGTCTAGCAGAGGCCTGATTAAGCCAGCAGCCCTTGTGATGGTGTGAGTTTCTGCTACACTGCCCCATGACATCTAACTTGCTGGGCAGGATTTGGCTGTGCTTTGCTGCCCAGCAGATGACTGTGAGAAACAAATAGGTACTTCAGCTGTCCCAGGAGGGTAAACCATGCTAGCAGTCTGGAGCTTTTAAGGCTTCTCTGAAATATTTAGGGAAGAAAGTGTTCACCTGAACATGGAAACACAAACTGCTGCTTTCCCTTCAGACAGGACGTAGCAAAGCAAGGGGAAAGGAAGGTGAAAAAAGGAAACTGAGAATCGACTGTGGTCTAGCCAGTGGAAAGCTACTTGGATTTAAGTCTCATCACTCACGCTTATTCTGCGACGTGCAAGTTTAGAACTGTCCCTATCTGATGCAAGAAGTAGCAACATACCTGAATGCAGGAAAGAGCCTGCAGGTCCAGGCTATGTTCCTTTGGAAGTGAACAGTAGGAACTGCTGATAGGGTAACACATGAACAAGCCCAAATGAGTCCATAAACAGATACCTTAGGCATACCTGCAAAGGCATTGAGATCCAGCTCCACAACCCTCACCACTACGACATTTAGATCGCATAGTCCCGTTGACTACTGTGCCAACACTCACAAAATAGTTTGCTTTTCCGCATAAGAATCATGACTGAGCCCATAATTCTTTATTGCCCCATTGCAACCTCCAAGAGAGCTGAAAAGGTCAGTAAGGCGTGTTCAGCAGTACCATAACATGTGCAGAAGCAACGTCAGCTGCACTGCCATACGCTGCGGACCACACCACCTGTAACTCCTGAGTTACAGGTAACAAATAAAACAAGTGTAGAAGCATCTAAGGCCCCTCAGAAACCCATTCACGATAAAAGAGTCCCATAATACTATCCAATAGAAGTAATGGATTGTCTGTTTTGGATCAGGATAATTTAAGTAATAATTACATTTTGAGCAAAGTCTGCCAAGTGACAAATGCAAAGCATAAATCACAACTGTCTGAATTTTTAAGCAGCAGTAGGAAGCTTTCCTCTTGGAGAGGGAAGAGAAGAGGAACCCTCCTTCTCTAATAAAGAGAAATTGGAAATCTTTATTGTAGTCAGGTCAAAATGCTATCCTTCTTGAAAACAGCCTTTTACAAGCTTTCTGTAGACACGTTTTCTTTTGAACCCATCTATCTTCCTAAAAGCTCCCTTCCTCTCTGTTGCCCCCAGGTGAAGCCTCCACTTCCTTCCACTCCATTTTCTGCGGACACGTGCAGCCAGCATTACACCAGACACCAAGCAGCTCCCTACCTTTCCTTGCTACCGGCATCTATCAGGACAAGGAAGACAAGGATATGAATGAATATCCAGCGAGCTGCAGCCAGCAACGCAGGGTAGGTAACTGCTCGCTGGCTGGTTTGCAGGCAGAGTCCCCACACCATTCCTCCCTCCCCTCACCAGACTGCTGGAGATAAGCTTAGATGAGCACCTTGACATTTCCTTAAGCAGCACAAAGTTGGTCACAGCAAGCCTGTACTCTAAATTATATGGCTTTAACTTTTTCTTTACAAAACAGAGGTATTCGGTCACCTACATCTCTAGTGAGAAGGTAGGGGGGGAAAAAAGGTAGTGTTCCTCTTCTCAAAGGGTCAGGCTGTGAATTACCAGGTATGTTTAAACAGCTTGAACACTAATACAGAAAGGTTTACAGGGAGGCAAGTTGCTGCATCTGCATGCAGGGAAGCTGAAGGGATTTCCGTGAAACATATACTTTGTTTTTGGTTACCTTAGTTATTGAACCCTCTATCCAAACATAAACTCAACAGAAAATCCACAGACAAATCCCTCGTGTGATATTTAAAGGCAGTCAATGTAAATAATGCATAAGAATAACAGATGGAGCCTCTGGCCAGCACAGGGTGATTCAAGTTACACATCCTCAGACTCCACTCTCAACTTGGTGTTGCGATTTCAGCACTGAAATATTTGTGACACTTCACTGCCACCATGAGCTTCAAAAGCCATATTGTGCCATTTATTTTTTTGAAACAGGCCTTTCTCCTGACTTCACGGGAGAAGACACTGAAAAACAATAAAGAGCAAACGCTATTTTGGTTGGACCCATTCTTTTTCTTTGCACCGCAAGCTTTCCCTCTCCCAGGCTGTTACAACATTTCATTACACAGGGAAGGCAAGTGTTTCACTTCCAGGGCTTCCTCTGCTTCTGCTTAACCTCAGCGACTCTTATTTCTAGTGCAGAGATTGTTATGATTAAAGTGGATTAAAACTTCAAGAAACGGGCAGCAAGAACATATGATGTTATTTGTTCAGGAGCAGATATATCATTACCAAGAATTGATTGTAGTAATAAAAGTCAGAAGACAAAGGGGAAGGTTTGCACTAAAGTATATTGAGACATTTGGCAGCAAATCCTACCCAAAGTCAATTGGTGCTTTATGAAAAGTATGCATGGACCTTTATGATTCGCAGTTTGAAGAACTCTCATCCTAAATACGCATCCCACAGGTTTTGTGAGACATTGTCATATTTTACCTGCAGCCAGAGCAGGCTACAGAAGCAGCAGTTTGCACTCTTACATTCCCACACATCGCTCAGGTCTGTCCTTTCTCCTCACTCACCTATGTGAGATGAGGGAGCTGAAGTTGCCCCAATAGGTCTGGTCTACCACCCTGCCACTAGCACTACCTCCAAGTCATTACACAGACACCTTAAAAGGTAAACAGGTGTCAAATAACTGTAGATCCTTAAAAACCAAACCCTTCACAGCTGCTCATTTTTAGTTTTACTTTCCAAAGGGTAAGTATTCGGTATTTGATAAGGCGTGAAGAGAAAAAACTCAGAGAAAGTGTTAACTCTCACTTTGATGCTATCTGGGTTCTTCTCAGCATTTGAAAAAAAAAAAAAAGGAAAAAAAAGAGCAATCGCAGCACAACCCTTCTGTTTCTAACCCTTCACTTGAATATATGACCAGCGATATCTCAAAGAGGTGTTTTATTGGAAAACATTGCACACTCTGGAATTTTAACATTTGTTTCCATCACCACTAGTAACGCAGAAACACTAACATAAAAGATTCGGCTCTCTAGTATGTACTAGTGTTTCCTGTGAGGATTTCCACTGTGCTTTTGAAACCTTATGGTACAGGACACAATAAATAACTGTAGACCTTAATTACACATTTCCAGAACAAGTAGCAATCTTTTAGATGACAACTTCCGTCTATGATTTTTTTCATTATTCAATTAATTCATAATAATTGAATCTGAGGATTTCCTCCTTGCTTAAGCTTGATATGAGCCCTATTTCTGCAGTCTAGGGTTTGGAATTGTTCAGATGATTTCATATTTCTGTTATTTTACAAACACAACAAGAAGAAACAACTTCTTATGTTACTTAATTAACCACCGGTCAAGTAGTTATTCGTTGAGGAAAGGATAACAGCAGTAAGTCACAAAGTACCTAAAATAACAGCATCATCATTTGTACATGTTAGAACAGTGCCTGAGGACAGATGTCTAATAGAAAGCCACTGTTTTGGCAACACACAAGCAAGTCAGCCTTTATCCTTGAGGAGCTGTTAGGCACTGAATGCACGAGAGCAGCAGAGAAGAAGGGTAAAAAAGTAAGACAGAAGCAAAAGAAACAGAGCTACAACACTCAAGTATCAGTTTCCTTTTTCCTTTTTTTTTTTAAAAATCTTTGGTCCAGGACTTAGTTTGAAAAACAGCATCTAAAGCAGGGAGAAAGCAGGAAAGTAAGGGGAGTAACTAGCACAAGAGGGGAGTCGGCCCAGGTCACAGGAAAGGAGAAGTGCCTCTCAAAAAACCACCCAATCCCACAGGGCAGAACGGCCCCCACAACCACAAATACTCTGAGCCTACTACCAGCACCAACAGTACCTTTTCCTAGCAATCTCTACTTCCCTGTCCTCCGGGTGTAGCTTCTCTCTGCATTGCTCCCAGACTTTGAAAACCAACATATCAAGGGTGTGTCCTGCTCTCTAATTGCTGGGGGTGGCGGGGAGATGAGTGGACCCAGCTGGAGCTCATTGCCTCACCAAAGGTACATAAAGTAACTCTGCAGAGCTGCTTTCCCCTCCTTCACAGGTGACTATAGACCTTGTCATGCTTATTAAGCATGAAAAAATATCCTGACTAACTCAATACAGACTTATTATAGAAATGTTGCAACAAGAAAGTCAAGTGATTAAGCTGTGCTTAATTAGTATAAACATATAGAATGTTCTTGTGATGCTCCTTACCTTTTTCTTCCTGCTTTGCTGGTTGATAAGCTCATGGAACGTGTGAGTGTACCAGGGGCTACTAGGTGGTGCGAAAGGGGTGAATGAGAGTAGGCATGTACGCACAGTGAGAGATGGATAGCACAGTAAATGCAGCAATAGCTAGATTGCAGTGTTGAAAACACTGTGGGGAAAACAAAATGCGAGCCCTGAGCTCTGAAGTGTGATTCTCTCACCTTCCAGCTAGGAGCAGAAAGCAATTTGGTGAGATTTGCTGCTCTAATAAAAAAGAGGTTGTGTAAGAAAGCTGTGGCTGCAGCATGCCTAGCATTTTAGTTTACAGGTAAGGTAGAGCTAAAATTTCTCAGCTCGGATACCAGCAGGCTGTAAAATAGCATGAAGTCTTCCTGTTGCCTCAGCACCCAAGAGCCATATTTGTGTGGTGTGGCTGCACCAGTGACTTTAGCTGGTGCCTAGAGTGATGTTACCTGAGGAACACCTCTGCATGCTGCTTTTGGACCTCAGATGGTCTCTCCCAAAGTGGTGGGGAGAGTCTGAGATGGAAAACACATTGGGCAGTACCGCATGGCACTGGGGCCACAACTGGAAAAAGCAATAATGGAAGCATGAGAGGAAAAATCAGAGTCAGGCTGGGAGGAAAAAGTGCACGTCGTGGCAGCAGTGACAGCTTAGGCAGTGCTATGGGTCTGGGAGGCAGGTGCAATGTAATATACATTATGTGAGAGGTAAATTAGGCTTCATGTGGCCATCACTCTCCTAAGGAAGCTCTAATTGTCACATAAACCACTTGGGCTTTCCTCCAGCTGAAATTACAACCTCAGAATGCAGTTACTTGCTGATAATGGGCTGTATCTTCAGCCACTGTAAATCTGCATGACTCCATGAATGCCAGAGCAGTTGCGCTGATTTAAACCGGCTAAGTAGCCGACCCTGAACACTGCACAAACAAAGAGGCATCCTCTGCCTGATGGATTTACAGGCATGCTCTGTTAGCATGGATGGGCTCATCCTTACAATTCACCCTTTTGTGTGGTTCTGATGTTTTGAGCCTGGAGCCAGCTGAGCCGTGCCTGTGCTATACAGCTCGTGTGCTTAGCCCAGACCTGAGTGCCCTGCTCGCCCACGTGCCGCGCAAGGAGGCAGGATGCCCCATCCTGATGGCCCACTGGTATGCATCTGAGGCAGGTGCTTGGTCCTGAGGCTGGGAAATGCCCTGGCTCCCTCCATGACACTTCTCTCCCCAGACGGAGGACCATCTCTGCCCAGCCCAGGTTTCATCAGTGCTGTGGTGGGCAGCCAAAGGGCTCATGGGGCTTCTGTGCAGCGCTCCATGACATGTGCATTCCATCCCATTCTGGCCACTAGCAAGTATAAGAGAAGGCACTTGATGCTGCCTGATAAATTACAGTTTCCCTGGCTATTTTTGTCTCAGGGTTGTCTGCGTAAAGCCCACTTGGCACTGTGTCTCTACAATGTCTATTTACATAATTAAGAGTGGCTTCTGCTCTAACCCACAACTAGGCTTTTTTTCGTGGCTGAAGGAGTCTGAAACATGCACGTAGCTTTTGAAATCTGTCTTTAAACATTTCTTTTAGCAGCAACTGCAGATCACACTTCATAAACAGCCACATTTTTCAATATGAGTTTCACGTTTGTTGGTTCTAATCTAATTATTTATAGAAATGCCCTTTTCCTGTGATCCATAATCTTCTCAAACCTTAGTCGTTTCTTGCTGTGAAAAATGATTCACGCTAGGCTGAACGTATCATGGTAGCTGCATATCTGTTTGTTGCCATGCACTTTCTGATCCAGAAAACTGAGTCTGGAAATGGTTCCCAGGGAACGGATCTCATGAAGAGCACTGCCAGAGGGCTAATCCAGTCCCCAAATGTTCAGGATGCTCCTGAAATTAACTGGAAGTGCATGCAGAAGTGTAAGAAAATGTCCTCGTGCATCTTCTATCAAGTATTTATAACATCTATTTTCTCCTCATTGACAGATTTTGCAACAGATGTTTTATGGCATTTACCTTCATGGAAGATTAGCTCTTTTAATTTACAAAGTTAATTCTGGTGGTTGGATGGACACACACAGGTTTAAGTTAGCCGTCAAAATGAGAACTGGAAAGTTCAAATGTTTATGTGAACATCTACCAAACCTCTCTGGTCCTTGAAGCCAGCTGCAAACCAGGTTGCCCGTGGGACTGGGGCTATAGTCCTTCCAAGACAGGGTGTAAGTGCAAAGGAAAAGAAGTTCTTGGGAAGGGAATTGATCCCAATTTTGGTGAGCTTAAAGAGCTACATTCAAATCTGATTTACTGCAGGACCACACCAGTCTGCAGACGGTCAGAAAAACGTGCGTAGCATTCGGACTGTCCTTTTCCCCATTTCACTCACACTCGTTTTGGGACCACAATGCGGTTGCCCTTCTCAGGGGCTAAAGAAATGCAGGCGCACGGTTGAGGTCAGGGCTGCGTGCCTCACGCCGCAGGCTGGCTCCCAGGGCCCTGCTTGCATCTCCTGACCTCTCGGCAAGCACATTCGTCTCCTGTAGCTGCAGAGCAAAATCTGTCTCTCAGTGGTGCTGAGGTTGCTCATCGCTCCCGTGGATCTCAGGAAGGCCGCAAACAGGAGCAAGCTCAGTGTGCCTCCCTGCCAAGGGGAGCTTTGCTGCCTCCCTTTACACACGCTCCCCACTCTCCTCTGAAATTCTCTATAGCATATTTTTAATAATCCTATTCAAGGTGAGAGCTTCTAACCAGTGGGTTTTTTCCCCTTTAAGACACATTTTTATCTTGGAGTGGAGAAAGAGGTATATTTTTTCACCACTGAGAAAGACCCCACCCATATATTTTCAAGGATGGGATTATTTGTTATACAAAATCACTCGGACAATCCGTATTAACGTGTTAATCGTGATCCAACAAGTTTTCCACAGCAGCCTAAAATTAATGTTAATTTATTTGGGTAAGTTTTGTTAAGAATTACTGTAGCATGGTAAATGGAAAACAGATCATTGCCAAACGGGTTTGCTTTGTCAAGTGTCATCCTGATTGGTGACGAATGCAGCTGTGCAGGGAGCATTAGACATATTGGGCTGGGAGCAGGGGAAGGCTTTTCCCTCCATGATTGAGCTGGGTTATACGATCCCATCACCCACCAAACTGCAAAAAAAGGAGCATTGTAAGCCAGTTGTGTTTCTATCGATAATTGAACTCATTAGCATCGCATGGTGACTTGGCCTCCTGTTTACCTCGGTAGACGTGGAGTACTGAATTTGTGTCATTTCTGACTTCTCCCTTCCACGTCGCAGCTGCTCAGCATAGATACTTTTTCACAGGCAATTAAAGGACCTAAACCAGGAGCAGGAGTGAGAGGGAAGACACTGTGTGTTAATTAGATTTTTTGCAAGTAATTGACCCAGTCATACAAAGGGAATATCTGAGATTTGCTCTTGCTGTTGCACTCACGGATCTGAAGGAGTTTTGCATTGAATTTACTTAAAGCCTATACCAGACATGCAGAGTTTCAATAATGAAAGGTTTTGTTCTTTGGGGGTTTTGGGGTGGAAAAAAGGACACAATTCTCAACCGTCTCTAAAATATCTAAAAAATTCTACACAAAACCAATACTAACATTGTTTTCTAGAATGAGGAATATGAACATATATATAAATATGAAAGCTATTTTCACAATGAATAAAACACATTTAACATTCTGGTATTGGTAAAACACAAAATTTTCAAAAAAGAATTTGAACAGAAAAATTCGCCCACTTGGAATATGAATCATTACCCTTACATCTTTTTATAAAATTCATGTGGAACAAAAATAAAAAGAACAACTTCTTTCTTAAATGAAACTAGATTTGTACTACCAAACCATGCTTGTATCTGCTGCACTCCCCTTCTCCCACAGCCTTTGAATGCTGCTGGACAGCTTCAAGGAGGCAGCTAGCAGAGGTGCACGGCCGATGCTTTGAAACATGGGGCAAGATGCCCGACAGAAGAGAAATTTTGTTAACATGTTCACTGAAAAAGGCCATGAAAGAAACCACATAGGGAAAAAAAAAAGTGCAGAAAGGCAGATTTCCTCACTTCTACACACAGCAAGAGGTGCTGCGCTTACTCTGGTGGGCTCTCTGCTTCAGAGATGAGCAGCTCCATTCTCTGGGTGAAGTCAGGAGTATTAATGGTATCAGAAACAGTCACAGAAGAGATACTGAAACATGTCTAAATGAGGAGAAGAAAAAAAAAAAGAAAGAAAATTATGACATTTGTGTTGTGCTTCATTTCCCTAATTTAGTCTCCTAGGTAGGACTTTGGTGGCTAAATCTTGTTCCCAACCCAATCTCTCACGGTTTTCAGGGCACTGCGTGTCTAAACATGCTAGAAATCCGGACTCGGATGCATATGGCCTTCTTGAACCTGTGTACAGGATTTATCTCAACAGCAGAACACCTATCTTTTGTCCAGGTACCATGCTGATGCACTTCTTCCACGCCATGCCTCTAAATCCCACCTCCATTATCTGGCAGGCCACTAATTCTCACCGTGCCCAGAGATGTGTGACTTCTGCCCTAGCAGTAAGGCTCTTTCATCAGTAGAAAGGGGACAGCTTTGTGTTAGCAGCCCGTGCGAGCAGAGAGGCTGGAGAATTAACAAGCAGAATTAGCAGGTTTGCCAGCAGCTATTTAGATTAGATTAGAAAAGGTGTTAGGAGGGATTAGCTGGGGATGGGCTCGGAGATAGTGATAGGGGTCAGTGGGGACATTAGAGGGCACTCAGGGACGAGACTTTCTTCACCACAGCATTCCCCAGGCTCAGGGGAAATGTTTATGTCAAGTATCGCTCAGTGCCTGGGAGGGCGAGGTGGGTGGACACAGCACAAAGTGACCATGTCCCGTGGGCTCTGGGTGAACATTACTACTGCACTCCTGTCCCAAACTGTAAATGGCCCATCTTTCCTTAGAAATAAGCTGGTCTGATGCCTTCAGGGTCCTGGGGAAATTCACAGCAGTGCTGTGAATATACAACAATGTTGAACGCTTCCCTGGTGGACCTGGACTCCTCAGGCCTGACCGTGAGTTGATTTTACAGAGCAGGCAGCTTTCTGAGGACAACGTAGTTTCTGACAGGACCAGTACCAACAGAAGATCTTTCCCTCCCACAGTGGCACTGCCTTCATCAGACAACAGGTTGTGTTCACTATGAACATTACCTGGCACGTCATTCTTGCCTTTATTAGGAGAATGTTGCTGGGGGTCTGCCCATGCTGCTATGCCCTGGTTGCAATCCTACCTCAACTCAGACTTCCTCTGGAAACAACTGCCTTTTTATTTCCCCTGCTGCTTTTCCATCTCTCACCTGGCGGCAATGGAAATGAGCCTGGAGCGGATGCACCTGGCTTTCTTTTCTTGGTCCTTTTAGGTAGATTACTGATGAAAATTGTCCTCCACTTTTTCTTCTTTACACAAGGTAGTATGCTCATACTTCTTGCCTCCAAATTCTCCCTTCTTCTTCATCTCCCCCTTTCAAGCACTTCATAGCACCCCCAAAAATTACAGTAACCAGATATGGAATCATGGAATCACGGAATCTTCAGAGCTGGAAGGGACCTCTAGAGATCATCTAGTCCAACTCCCCTGCTAAAGCAGGATTGCCTAGAGCACATTACTCAGGACTGCATCCAGACGGGGCTTGAAAGTCTCCAGAGAAGGGGACTCCACAACCTCCCTGGGCAGCCTGTTCCAGGGCTCTGTCACCCTCACCATAAAGAAGTTTTTTCTCATATTCCATCGGAACTTCCTATGTTCGAACTTGTGCCCATTGCCCCTCGTCCTGTTACTGGGAACCATTGAAAAGAGTCTGGCTCCATCCTCCTTCAACCCACCCTTTAGGTACTTGTAAACATTAATAAGGTCTCCCCTCAGCCTTCTCTTCTCCAGGCTAAAGAGTCCCAGCTCGCTCAGCCTTTCCTCGTAAGGGAGATGCTCCAATCCCTCAGTCATCTTAGTTGCCCTTCGCTGGACTCGCTCCAGCAGTTCCCTGTC
>VYZM01004221.1:41312-60916 GCA_013398915.1 Dromas ardeola | reverse complement strand
CCCAGTTTGGTATCATCAGCAAATTTGCTGAGGATACACTCTGTCCCCTCATCCAGGTCATTAATGAATATATTGAACAAAATTGGACCGAGTATTGACCCCTGGGGGGCACCACTGGTTACAGGCCTCCAACTAGACTCTGTGCCGCTGATCACAACCCTCTGAGTTCTGTCACACAGCCAGCTCTCAATCCACCTCGCTGTCCCCTCGTCTAGTCCATACTTCCTCAGCTTCCTAAGGAGGATGTTATGAGAGACAGCGTCAAAAGCCTTGCTAAAGTCAAGGTAGATGACATCTGTGGCTATCCCATCATCCAGCCAACCAGTTATAACATCATAGAAAGCTATCAGATTGGTCAAGCATGATTTACCCTTGGTATATCCATGTTGACCACTTCCAATAACTTCCTGTTCCTGAACGTGATTGGAGATGACATCCAGAATGAGTTGCTCCATTACCTTCCCAGGGACGGAGGTGAGACTAACCGGTCTGTAGTTCCCTGGGTCCTTCCTGGTCTACCACAGGGTGGGACAGAAACCTTGGTACTTTGCAGGTTTTTTTTCTGCTGGCACCTGCAGTGGCTTGGGAGGCCTTCTGTAGACTTGGGAAGGGTGAATGATACATTTGGCATCATCCTTGCTCTGCATAATATACTCCTGTCTCAAAGTCCACCATTCCTCTAGCATTGCAGAGGAGGTGAACATCAGCAAAGTGTGGTCAACTATGGGGTCAGGGTGGTCCTCAAATCCTGCCAAGGTAGGAGGAATATGACAGGTGGATAAAGGGCACTCTGCATGGAAGGGAAACCCTGTCATCATCTGTGATTTGCATGGTCTGAACAAAGATGATCCACAATAGGCTGCTGTGGGAAATAAGGCTCAACAGAAAGGAAAGCAAAATGCTTTTACAAATTTAGAATAGGAAAAATTGAGAGAGTAATTTTTAACAGCCTTGGCTTTTCCCTGGGAATACCTTGAGTATAAATTGCAAGGAGACAAAGGTGATAAGCTTAACAGTGCATATCAAGGATGTGCCATAAGCTGCATTTGCTCTTTCGAAAAAAGCAGATGCTGCAGTGAGCGTCCACAGAACTGTTGAGCCACTTTGTTCAGGTGTCTTCCCAAAACAAAGGGGTACCCAGAGGCTAGAAGCTCTGGAGCATCATCAGCTCTGGAGGGAATGCAGCCCCACTGCAGTGGCACAATATCACCACTATGGCACATCTGAATTCTGGACAGAAATTAATTTCATAGTGATTAAAAAAAAAAACAAAAAACAACCCAAAACCAAACCAAACCAAACCACCAACAAAAAAAACACCCAAAACCCCCAAACCAAACAAGCATACAGCTATATAAACCAACCTTTTCCCGCTGAGTGGCTACTCTGCGTACACGAAAAGAATAACATCCCTAACAAGGACAGCAGCTTGGGGGGTGGGGGGGTAAAACTGAGTGTTTAGGACAGTGAAGGTTAAATCTTCAAAGAAACAGAATAGTAACAAAAATGGAAACCAAAGTATCTTTTGTGTATGAGTTGTATGCTTTTGTTACACTGTTGTTTTACCACTGTAAATAAATAATTATAATTTCATTAACAGCAAATGAGCTATAGAGCTTGCTTTGGCTCCCTTCGTAGAATCACAGAATGGTTTGGGTTGGAAGGGACCTTAAAGACCATCCAGTTCCAACCCCCCCGCCATGGGCAGGGACACCTCCCACTAGACCAGGCTGCTCAAAGCCCCATCCAGCCTGGCCTTGAACACTTCCAGGGATGGGGCATCCACAACTTCCCTGGGCAACCTGTTCCAGTGTCTCACCACGCTCACAGTGAAAAATTTTTTCCAAATATCGAATCTAAACTACCCACTCCCAGTTTGAAGACATTACCCCTCGTCCTATCGCTACGTGCCCTCGTAAAAAGCCCTACCGACAGTGCTGTGATTGGCCTGAACGACTAAACCCCGCTCGGCAAAGCCGTGCGCTGGCAGCAGCCTCCGGCCCGGCCGGAGGAGCGGGGTTTCCCCCGCGGGAGGGCGCGGAGCTGCCGCGGCCGCGGAGGGGCGCGGAGCCCTCCCGGCGGCGGTGGCGGCGGCGCGCCGCCAGGTGGCGCTATCGCACCGCCGGCCGCCCCGTCCTCACCGCCCCGTCACCGCCCGGCAGCCCCGCAACACCCATTCGTTTCCCTTCATATAATTAATATAAATACAATTTATTAAATGCGTACACCGCCTCGCATTTTTAACCCGCTGAATTATTCAAGTTGAGCACTTTATTGGGGCGTTTGTCTCCTCTCCTTCGCCCTCGGGCCGGGTCTCTCGTGGTTGTCATCGGAGCGACGCGACGCATCGTTTCTGCGGAGAAATACTTGTCTGGGGGAGCTGGGTGTGGATTTGTGCCCCGTGGGCAGGTTTTCACGTGGAGTGGCATTTTTCCTCCTCCAGAAGTAGAGGTGGGGTTACACGACACAAAAAGATTCGTGTCGGAAAGTGGAAACCTAATTTGGTACCTGGTGTTTTCCAAGTAGTGGGAATTTCTTGGTCTGTGGAGCATTATGTGATTTAGCGCATTCAAATAAATGAAATGTGCAAAGTTACAACTTTGTCCCTGAACAAGCGTCTCTTGTTTCTCCAGTACAGACTCCAAAAAGTGACTGTAAAGGATCCATTTCTGAAAGAGGGAAAAATCCACCAGATTAGGAAACAGGTGGGATACTTCTGTTTTGTCAGTAGTGCCCATGGAAGCTGGGGCATGAAGCTGCGTGACAGCAAACACATCAGCAGACCCGGCTGCACAGAGCTCGGTGGGCTTCAGCTCTCTGCATTTCATCTGGTCTTTCTACACCTTGAGAGGCACATCAAGAGAAATAAAAGGGGGGGGGAGGGGAAGTTAAGCAGGAATTAAAATGTATCCAACAGTTGAGGTATTTTGACAGATTCTCTGTCAGTTTGTTTCCTGTGCAAATGGAGTGGGTTTTTTTTCTACAGCATTGTGAGACCCAGTTATTTAAAGCCACTTGGCCCCAGCCTTTCCCATTAAGAGAAAGGTCTCTGAAATGCCTCTCAGGATCACTGTAGGAAATTGCTCTTCAACAGACACTTGTGAGGATTTCCATGCTAGAGCAGGAACATCCCACAACCTCTTGTTGATACAAATGCTAGATGATTTGCAAACGAATTCTTCCAACTTCAACTACTCTGAGATTTTGTGAAATAGCTTCTACTCTCCTAACTGGCTGTCCCCTTCCCATTGCTTTCTTCTGGGAGGTGTCTCTTATTTTCACCACCTACTCAGAGCCCACTCGAGTTTGTGGGACTTGAAACATTCAGCACTGTCATTTCCCACACTGAGTCCAAAAAAAACTACAACTAAGCAAGTCTTGGAGAGTTATTTCCCGGAAATGGTGTTGCAAACATTAGTCCTTTCAACACCTCTCATACAGCCATAGCAATGACCCTTCTCAGCTGGGCTGCCCGAAAATACCCACAGAGCACAGACACTCTGTCTGTACCCAGCACAAAGAGATTCACTGTAGGGGGGCCATGGCCTGACACCTCACCAAGGAAGGGCAAAGCAAAGCAGAAAGGTCCAAACACCAAAACCAAGTTTCAAAATAAAGTGAGCTGGCCCAGCTTTGTGTTTATTAAGCAGTAAATAACCGCTGTCAGCCTTGCTTACACAGCATACGTCTCCTTAATGAAAGTTAGACGCGCACACTAGCTTGCTACAGAGAAATCAGCAAAGATGTATTTCTTTTAAACACACAGTTGAATGGCCTTGGCATTTATATAATCAGTAACCCATAAAACCTTAAGGGCAATTTTTATCCAAGAGGCTTATTTCTGTCCCCACTGATTTAGTAGTAAAACTATGATCAGGCTTGGGACACATGGGATTGTGAAAAAAGATAGTAGACATTTTTAACCAGACACAGTCTCTTAAAATATTTGGAGAAAGACTAGATTCCTTTGAAGTGGTTTTCAATTAAGCTTTTAAATGAATTAGGATGTTATTTCTGTGTAACAGCTAGACCATAACTTTGGTTTCTAATTAAATACTGGGTGAAAACTTCATGTCACATGTCACTGCTTGCAAATTCATTCACTGTTAGATTTGACCAAAGTTACTTGGAGACATACTTTCTCCTTCTCCATGAGCACGACAACTTCCCTCTGGGACAACAAAGGAAAGCTGAAGGACTTGCCATTCTGCTGTTATATGAAAAAAAATACCAGTTTAATTACTATAATCACAAAGGTCACGGATTTCTTTTTCAGTTCTGGTCAAAATTTCACTGGAATTTCTCTGTCACAGTCCTTGAAAGCCTGTCTCTGGCCTCTGGAGGAAGCCGCCGATGCCTGATGCCACATTAGTCCTCAAAGCATTAATGAAATTCATTTTTACTGGACCATTTTCAGTCATATCATTCTTTAAGACAAATATGAGCAGCTTTCACTATCTTGGCACAAAAGTTAAGGAGCAGATAATGCTAAGTCCTACTGGCAGCATTATGGGGCAATGCTTTTTTAATAACTACACAGTATTACAGGTACAGCTATTTGCCTGAACGTCAGGTCAGAATAGTTCTTTTGTCTCTGACCCTTATTACCCTTTATTCCTCTACCTCTACAAGCGTTTCTTCTAGTTTTTCAGCTAATTTAAAAGAAAATCCTACTATATTTCTGGCTGTAAATTTAACCCTACCCTTTTCCATTTGTTCTCTCCTCTGTGATCCCCCATGACATTAGTTCAAAATAAAAAAATTGGTTTACACCTGAACCTTTTTTCCAAAGTAACCCTTAAGGATTCCCAGCATTTAGTGATGACCAGTTACATGACTAAGGTTAGTAGTTTACTGGGACAAAAAGAACATAAATTCCTTTCAGTCTACGTAATTTGGTGATAGTAGTCATCAGGGAATCACCTGAGGCTGGTTTCTGAGCTGCTCAGTTAAAGAAATGTGTCTCTCTGCCATCAGCCAAACCATTGTGTTTTTTTCCCCTGGGCCAACATGTTAAAGGCTTGCAACTCTCTGGTCAACAAAGTGAGTGCAGTGTAAGCAGGAACATGGTCGGGGGAGGGGGGTGACACACACAATATAATCCCTGACCCTGTCTCTTGCAGCTCCCTACTAGAAAGGAAATCACCACCTTAAGATGGCATTGCAGAATGGCTTGACCTGAAACCCCAGCCTGCAGCCTTCACCAGAGGTAACTTGATGATACATTGCTAAGAAATGCGCGGAAGCTTTGGTAGCACACATTATTTCCCCCGTGCTGAGCAATACCCAAATGCGCTATGAACTCTACTCCCTGTTTCTGTCTGAAGCATTTGTGCCATCCCAAGCCTGCAGGGTCTGGGACACCAAATATACAGTCATGGTTTTATGCTGCTGAACTCTACGCTGTCTAGACGCTCCACCCTGACCATTCAGAATGGCTTTGCGTAACATTTCACAATTTTTAACCTAAATCTTCTCATGAATCTGTGATTTAGGATTCCCCACCTTAACCACACATAAAGAGTTTTAGCAGCCACTGTCCTTCATTCTTGAAGCCAAGGAATAAGACTGTGCTCTTGTTGTTTTGAGCTGAAAGCAGCAGAACACAGATGGTTGT
Organism: Dromas ardeola; assembly: GCA_013398915.1. Lineage (NCBI taxonomy): Eukaryota > Metazoa > Chordata > Aves > Charadriiformes > Dromadidae > Dromas > Dromas ardeola. The sequence goes on along the minus strand of VYZM01004221.1, from coordinate 55,299 downwards.
TAATATTTAACTGTATCCTAATCTTTCTTTTCGTGAGTAGTATTTACCCATACTATATCAGGGTGAGAGACACCTGAGACAATCAGGACTTGGAAGCCATAATTTATTTTTGTGTTTAAATAACTCAGCTGGAACCAGAAGTCTTCTCAGTCCCTATCATGCAATATAGCCTAATGTTTTAAAATTGGAAGCATGTAGTAGACACTGGTCTGGATATTCAAGCACCTAGAAAGAGCCCTGTTTCTTGGAGATGCTCTAGGCAATCATTGTCTCCAGAAAAACCTCAGCTGGAGCCTGTCCATGTTTAGACTGTGCTGTACAGCCACAAAAAAAATTTACATGTGGATTGTATGTGATGGCAACTACTACGGTCTAGATCCTACCACTCTTAAACATAGGTATTTTTCCTACCCAACAGGCTTTACCATCCACCCCCCTCTTTTTTTTATCTTAATAAAGATAAATATAAAACAAGATTTCAAAAATGATGACTGATTCTGAGTGTTTGATTTGCCATCTCTCCAAGGCCCTGACTTTCAAAGGATGCCTGGCCAAAATTTTGTGAATCTCAGGCCACATTAAAATGTCACAAGGTAGACAAAATACAGGCTCTCAAAATGTGCATTGATAAATGGCATTACTAGAAGAGCTACAAGTGAGATGAAGAAATTCTGTTACCAGAGAACATTAGGCGGTTGATTTAAAAGAAATGTTGAAATTAAGGCTTTTCTAAATACATGGCTAGAGATCTTTCAGATCAACAGAAATGGGAACATGAAGTCTGCTGAGACTCTTGTCTGTTTTCATACAGGTTTGACAAAGGTCTAGTGACCTCAGAGAAATTAAGCTCTTGCAAAGGTCTGTGAAAATAGCTGGCTGCATGGACCATTCAGGGAGAGTCTGCAGCTGGAGCTCATACATTACCAGACACTGGAAAATCCACTTGAGAGAGATTTGTCCAGATGTCATCATTCAAGGAAAATACTTTTTTTTTTGGTACATCAGCCATAAGATTCCAACTCTGAAGCCAGATCCCATTAGCACTGCGCTTTCAGAACAACTTTCACTTTCTGGTTTTACAGTACCTCATTGCTCTACAATTTTTCCCTCCAGCAATAAGCCCTTAGATAATTTCTGAGAAGTCTTTCTGCTGGCCTACATTTTGGGGGATGATATTTGACTTCTCAGGGTAACATAGCGACTCCATTGGCACCCTGTGAAAGTCACAGAAATGCAGGTTCCTGCTCTTCAAAATATGCTATATAGATGAAATGACTGCTCAAATGTCTCGCCACTTCTGGAGGGACTCAGCTTCTACTAGAAATAGTGCAAGTTCATCGATCTGTTTATTGAACACTCCTGCCAACTTGGTGCCTGAGGGCAATTTTTTCCTGTCATGATATTTACCACTCACTTGGGCATATAATTCTCACTAACTGCAGGGCAGGCTCCTTCATCCTTACCACCGAAGCCTCTCTCCTTCTTCCCACATGCTTTTACCAATACAGCTTTTTGTGTTTCCAAGAAGAAGAAGAAAAAAACCTCTCTCCCCCTCATCCTTGGTGTGAGTCATAGATCAAGATTAGAAAAGAGGATCGTTCAGAAGGGTTGCCCCAATGGTGTCAAAATCACCTAAATATTTTAACGTTCTATTTGGAAAACATTTTCAGCTGGGAGATTTATGATTCTTTTATCTACAGAAGACATTAAAAATAAATATGCAGAAATGTGATTAATATTATGCAAAAGGAAAATACTTATTTGAAATATCCTATAATATTACAATATGCAATGGCAAGAAGTGGAAAAGGTGTGTTGATGTGGAAAATTCTTCATTAACATTTGAGAAAGTATGCCCCATCCTCAGCTCATTGTGCAAGACTTTAATATCCTCGTGTATTCTCTGTGCTATAAATCCTCAGTTCTGTGTCAGGGAGTGGCATGTATGATCAACAGTTTCTCATTAAAAATTGTCATGGGCACTATTGATCTACCTTCCAACAGGGTACTTACTTCTGACTTGAAATGAATATTAATTAAGCTATTAGTCCTCTGTAAAAAAACAAGTGGTTTCTCAGTCTCAATAACTGAACACAGTAATTGTCATCAATATCCCTAAATGTCAAATTCATTATTTGGCCTCCAGAGCAGCTGCCCTAAAAGGCAATAGAACATAATTCCCAAACATCAAAATTATTTCATTTTATATTGAGAGAACTTGCAAGCATCTTCTCTGTTTGCCAAGTGATGCAGCAGTTCTTCTATTTTAACGGTGATGAAAAGGTGCACCAAACATCACTGAAAATCTGCATTTCCCCCATTGGCTTTCTATGCTAGCAAGGATCCAACTTGTTTCTGATCTAAGATGACAACAGTAGATGAAGGACAAAAGTGAGGTATATTCCTGCAGGGCTGAAGAGCACTCACCATCTCATTCTGTTGCTGTTAGTTGATTTCTTTTTTTCCTGTGTAAAATAAATGAACCCTTGGCTGGTGATGAGGATTGCGGTTCCTGGTTTTTCTTAAAAAGCCTTTTACTGCCTCTTTTCCACCTTTGCAACCCACACAAAAATTTCCTTAAGAGACAACTACAGGTCTCAGAAATGTAACCAAGGGCATGGGGAACACCCTGGGGATTCGGAGCAGGCTGGTAAAGATGGGATGGAGATATGTGGCAGGCTGGACTGCAGCTGTCAAAGAGGCAGGAGACAACTGTACCACTCCTCTCCCTTCTGGGCCAGTTGAATACTCTTTGCAGGAATCAGAGTCAATTACTGTTATAAATAACGTCATCCGGGACGGTGGCTGAATTGGTCTGAAAAAAAAGAAATAGCCTCAGAAAGGAAGGTAGAAAAGGTACTCAAGGAATCGCAAGAGGTCTTCCTCTCCTTGCTAGACAGTCAAATTTTGAATGAAATTCTCATGTAAACTAAGGAGAAGGTAAACTAAATGATGATTAAGTAGTGTAAATGCAGACATCCCATGCTGTTTCTTTGTAATACCTAACAATGGAATTTAAACCTATTGGTATGTCCAAACACAATTAAATCTATTGGTATGTCCTTCAAAAATCACATTATTTCATCTTTGAGAAGCCCACACTTACTAATCCATGTAGCTATTAAATATTAAGTATTATAAACTTTGTATAGATAATTCCATTAGACATAAACCGTTGCCCAAGCCTGAGACTAAGATTAGACCTGGCTGCACCTAAGATCCACCAGGAGTTTAGAAAGAAAAGGGTCTACTCTGAACCCCGTGACTTAATGGGAGGGTCTTCCTTACCCTTTTGTGTCTCCAGTCTTTGTGTGAATCATTCTAACTCAATTCTAACTCAATTTTCCTTTGCATGTTTCTTCCATGCAGTAATTAATAAGGTTAACCTTGCCATCAAATTTATTGAACCTTGGTAAACCGCTGTTAAACTTTGTTAAATTCCCTTGAATTTATTGAACTCTGTCAAATTATTATTTTTACCTCAATAAAACATATTACCGTTTCTCTTTTTTGAGTGAGGTGCATTCCACTCTCGCAACAGGTGCCCCTTTGCCGCTGGCCCATACCACCCACAGCCCCTGGGTCACCCCTGCATTGGGTCTACACGTGTGAAACTGCTGGCTGGCCTACTACCTCTCCCCTGCTCAGGTACCAGATAGGAAAAAATAGATAAAAGTGTCAAACAGAGAGCTTTTCAGAAATAGTAGATACTAATTTGCTTGTGACTCCTGCCTAACCATTACAAAACGGCGAGATGGATCGCCTCATAAGCGTGGTTGCTTATGGTCAGTTGTCCCGTGCCAAATATAGCACTTCTCTTTTTGGAGGAAGCTCGAAAATACCACTTGCTTTGAAGTGCAATAAAGGAATAAAAAATTCAGTTGAGTGCCGTTTTCTTTGCAGTGCCCAGAATATTATGCTCGTTCAAGGAGAAAAATAGAAAAAGCTCATCTGCATTGCTGATTTGGAGGGATGGCTTGTTCACCTCTTGCAGGCTGAAGAGATCCTTGGAGCAGCGCTGCTTGCACAGAGGCTGCTTTATCCTGCTGACAAAAGGTGGGAAGCTGTGGATTACCATGCAAGTGTTCGAGGATACCCAGGCAGTTTTACTGATCTAAAATGTTCAGAGCTTGCACGGCCCCAGATTACACTGTAAAAACACACACAGTGAGGGTGAGTGGAGGAAAACTAAAACTTCACATGTTCAAAGCTCAGGGGAAGGTGTTCACAGCACAGTTTAAATTTAGGGATCAGCTTAAGGACCAGTTAACATGGGTGTTGTGCTCATAGAAGCAATACCCTTTTCAAAAACTCAACTATTGCCTCATACAGCCTCAAAAATCATTTAAATGTTGAGAAAATAGTCAATGTTTAATATTTGGGCTGAACAATCACAGAATCACAGAATGATAGAAGTTGGAAGGGACCTCTGGAGATCATCTCGTCCAATCCCCCCTGCCAGAGCAGGGTCACCTTAAAGCAGGTTGCTGAGGAACGTGTCCAGGCAGGTTTTTGAATGTCTCCAGAGACGGAGACTCCACCACCTCTCTGGGCAGCCTGTTCCAGTGCTCTGCCACCCTCAAAGTAAAGAAGTTCCTCCTCATGTTGAGATGGAACTTCCTATGCTCAAGTTTGTGCCTGTTACCTCTTGTCCTGTCACTGGGCACCACTGAAAAGAGCCTGGCCCCATCCTCCTGACACCCACCCTTTAAGTATTTGTAAGCATTAATAAGGTCACCCCTCAGCCGTCTCTTTTCCAGACTAAACAGACCCAATTCCCTCAGCCTTTCCTCATAAGAGAGGTGTTCCAGTCCCCTAATCATCTTGGTAGCCCTATGCTGCACCCTCTCCAGCAGTTCCCTGTCCTTCTTGAGCTGGGGAGCCCAGAACTGGACACAGTACTCCAAGTGTGGCCTCACCAGAGCAGAGCAGAGGGGAAGGATAACCTCCCCCGACCTGCTGGACACACTCTTCTTGATGCACCCCAGGATGCCATCGGCCCTTCTTGGCTACAAGAGCACATTGCTGGCTCATGGCCGTCCTGTTGTCCACCAGGACCCCCAGGTCTCTTTCCACCGAGCTGCTCTCCAGCAGGTCGGCCCCCAACCTGTACTGGTGCAGGGGGTTATTCCTCCCCAGGTGCAGCACCCTACACCTGCCCTTGTTGAATTTCATAAGGTTTCTCTCCGCCCAACTCTCCAGCCTGTCCAGGTCTCTCTGTATGGCGGCACAGCCTTCTGGTGTGTCAGCCACCCCCCCCAGCTTTGTGTCATCAGCAAACTTGCTGAGGGTGCTCTCTATCCCTTCATCCAGGTCACTGATGAATATGTTGAACAGGACTGGGCCCAGTACTGACCCCTGGGGAACACCACTTGTCACTGATCTCCAACTGGACTCTGTGCCCCTAATCATGACCCTCTGAGCTTTATATTTCAACCAGTTTTCAATCCACCCCACTGTCCATTCATCTAACCCACACTTCCTAAGCTTCCTTATGAGGATGCTGTGGGAGATCGTGTTGAAAGCCTTGCTGAAGTCAAGGTAGACCACATCTACCGCTCTCCCCTCATCTATCCATCCAGTCATTATGGATGCAATACTGAAGGGAGGGCCGCTGAAAATGACACATGAGGCACCTGAGATGACCAAGTTGTCAGATTAAGAAAGCACTTGGGATCGCAGCAGTGATCTTACACCCTTGTTTGTAGCCCTGTTTTCAGCTCAGGAGATTGTTCAGAAAATGTCAAGGCTGTGAGGGCAACCAAGGCTCAAGCAGATAGCTTCAGGGATTCCCAAGGCGGCTGAAAAGCAGAAGCTTGGTTAGAGCTGCTCCAGTCAAGCATGACAACCGAACCAGGCGCTGCCATTCCCTGCTTCATGGGACCATCCATCCTGCACCCCTGTCTCCTTCTGGGGCAGATCAGGGTGCAGCGTGCTCTGCAGCAGGCAGCAGCAGCCTTTCACCATCCATTTAATTGGTGCACTAATTATCCTGTTTTAAACAGCTCTAAAATAAACCAGACTGCAGTCACGCTGAAAAAAAAAAAAATAATATGGCTGTGTCTGAAACCTGACTACAATCCAATTTCTTTAAAGGTTGCCTGATACAGATATCACAAGAAACAGCTCTGCAGCAGCGGAGATTGATTCCACTTCCCCTCTTTTGCCAGGGAATAACCTTAGGAAAACTTTCAAATTGATGGTAATTCACTAGTTTCAAAGGGCAGACAAAATAAATCTTTAATAAAGACGTTTGCCCCAAGAAGGAACTGCCAGTTTAAAGAGCTTAGAGCTCCAAATCGTTGGCCTGTGCTCTTTGTAATTTAATACTGGAGGATCTTGGCTAACTTCATTAAGAGGATGACAGTGAAATTGAGATAAATCATCCCATGAAGGGGGAGGGGCCAATACAGAGAAAATTATAACCAGCATGAGAAATAGCTTATATTATCACACAAATAATTTACTTCCACATTAGTGTTAAAATGACTTTCATTAACACAAATTAAATATTCTACATCAAAACCCATGCTATTGTGAAATTAAACACATTGTATGATTCAGGTAAACCCATCTGTAGTTGCTGGACCTTTCTTAGGTTTAGTTCTTGGTTATTTTCAGCCCACTCATTAGGAGTGAATTTTGTTCCTTTTTGTAATACCTTCTCAGTTAAAAAAATGACTATGTTTTGATTTTTACATCACCTACTAAAGGAATGTGTGTACTAAGTGTGTAACTCAAATAATATCAAAGTTTTTACTTCTAGCACTAGCTTGTGGTAAGTTTGCAAAAATATTTTTTACTCTATGAAAAGATTCCTATCTTCTACCATCTTTTAATAGTCATACTAAGCAAATACTTACTAAGACTTCACACATGGCTCACAGTGTCTAGAAAATAACAATGTTAAGAAAGATAACCCCATTGCACAGGGCTTTAGTTCTGTCTTGTAACTCATGGTTTACTTTTTTTCTCTGAAGGGAATATCAACAATTTTTGTAAAGACTTTTCCTCCAGAAAACTGAGTCACTGGTTTTATTAAACACATTCAGCATAAACTGTGCTTTTCAATAACATTTTTTTCTGCATTTTGACCAAAATTGCACTGAGTAACATTCAGTTCTTCCTACTTTGCAAGAATTTAAATGCAGAAACTTTATTTCGTGCCTTGTAATAGCAGTTTTTCAACCCCAGACCTCTGTAGCACCACTCTCATTTGTGCCTATTCCTTTTCAGAGGCAGAGTGCTGGATGCTGAGGGAAAGGCTGCCCCGGCTCAGCCATTCTCTTATCTCGTCTTTGGGCCATTGGTGGTGCACATCTACAGGACTATTTTCATTCTGTGTTTTGGAGGTAGCGACCTGGGAGGGGTAAGTGTGCATTGTGACTCCAGTTTTGGCTGAGCCCTGCCCTTCTGCTCTCGCTTTCTCACCTCTGCAGTCCCCATGGACCGCTCATCCCCTTAGGATGGGAGTCTCGCTGGGATTACCCTTTTTCACTCTGGATAAACACTGAGCATCTCACGACAGTGCCTCATCAGTCATTTCCAAGTGCATCATGCAACATCGTGTTTTACGTGGCAGCTGCCAGGCACCCTGCGCTTAACAGACTACAGACACAACTTTAGCAAAAGAAGGAGTTTCGTTGGTACAGCTAAGGAGGAGACACACCAAAATGAGTTCTGTTCTATTTCTTGTTCAGTTCTACCTCTGAATTCTGTGATTATGAATATATTAATTTCCTGAAACAAAGTCCATACTTCAGCATAAAATACCCTAGTGTAAGACTGAATGAAAACCAAAAGCCTTGGCTGGAAAAGGAAATCTCTTTTTAATATTTTTATCCCATTTACATTGAGTTAGAATACATTTCCTTAGTACAGGGCACAGGAAAATATTCTTCTTATAATTGATTGATTTAAAAGAGTTCTGCTCCACATTAGCAAAGAGGAACAATACAGACTTGTGGCGGCAGACAACCTGATTTTGAAATAAGAGCACTAAACATTAACAATTGCAATAACTGACCCGTCATGTCACCTGCTTAAAAAAGACTTAAACGGTGACTTATAATCTAAATTGCAGAGTGGAGAATCAGTAGCTATGTCTGATTGATTCCTTGCTGATGGATGCTTTATGTACAGTTTGGGCAGTCACAGGGGCTGCATGTACACTTATCTGCTACCACCAGCTGTGACAAACCTCCTGACTCTCTGGCATGGGCATCTGTTGTGGCAGCCAAGGTCCTCCCTGGGCCATGACCTGGACTTTGCTTTCCCTGGGCAGGGGAAGGAGGTGGCTGGTCCTCCCCTGGCTCATGCATGGGGGAGAGGCTGTGGCGAGAACTCCCCCTAGCCTTGAGGTATAAACACCAAGGGAAGAGTAGAAAACAAGCAACCAAAGCTGAGCTTTTAAATATTCTCCCAGTCTCTGATCATTTCCAGCTCCAATTTCCATAGGTCTCAAAGCATTTTTGTATTTAGTAACCCTCAATGGATTTCTCCTCCATGCCTGTTCTTCCCCTTAAATCAATTAAACCTTTTATCCTGCAGCCCAAGGAAACTTTCAGTATGCAGTAGGACCTGAGCTCACACTGAGACCTCTCATAGAGTGAGGTTATCACAAGGGTCTCTTTAACAGTCTTCTGCCTGTTGGAATGTATCTCTTATTCCAAGGACAGTCCTTTATTTCTATAACTTTATTTTGTCCACATCTCATATGAATGAATCAATCTAATTTCACAGGATCAGAGAGCGGCTGAGGTTGGAAGGGATCTCTGGAGGTCAACTGCTCCATCCTCCCTGCTCAAGCAGGGCCACCCAGCGCCAGTTGCCCAGGACCATGTCCAGACAGCATTCGAATATCTCCAAGGATGGAAACTCTGCAACCTCTCTGGGCAACTTGTGCCAGTGCTTGGTCACCCTCACAGTATAATGTATACAACACTACTAAGCAATCACAGAATCATTAAAAAATATGTCTGAAAGGTTGCTGGGAAGGGTTTTTCTAACACATTCATGATCTTGGGACAGGAGCAGTTACACCTAATTCTTTTTGACAGACATAACTTTCATTTGTTCTCCAGGAATGGAGACTCCACAATCCTCCCAGCAGCCTCTTCCACTCTAACTTGGAACACCTGCAGTCTCTCTGCTATTTAAAGTCTTTTTCTTTTTCCTTTCCATGCAGTTTTAATCCATTCATTGCTGCTTCTCTTAGAAAGAATTGGTCTTCCCCTTTTTCTTGCAAAAGCCTTTTATTGTGTTTGAGGTAAGTGTTGATTAGACCTTACATTCAGTGTAGAAAAAAAGCCTGACAAACAAATCCTCTAGGAAAACCTGTAATAATGTTCAAAAATCTCAGTTTGTACTGACTGAATCAAAAATACTCAAACAAAAATCATTAACGCAATCCCATAAAAAGTTGCCTGTTGTGTTGTATTTCCCAGGCACTATTTTAGCAGTTACAAATCTGGTTAAAAAAAAGTACACAGAGAAGTAAATGTCTCAAAAGTTGGTTTGGAACACAACAAGTCTTTGCCACACACTGAGTTCAGTATGTTATATTGCAAATGTTCAGTGAAGAAGTAAAGACCCTCTGAAGAAGTCTAGCTGTTCCTAGGGGACACCACCACCAGAGCTCCCTGACGTTCCCATGCAGAGCTACGAGCCATGCAGAGGTGCATGAGCCAGCGCAGGGGGGTTTCTGTGGTGTGTAATGGCACGGCACGGCAGCGTGCAGTACTGTCTGCACGGCTGAGGAAGCCGCAGGGCTCTGTGATGGAAATGGAAAGATGCTGCTTTTAAGGTTAAAGCAATGTTTTAAAGGAGAACTAAATGGAAAACTTTGCAAAAATCCTCTGAGATATTGACCTTCTTTGGAATGCACGACTGCAACCACTGATGAAATAGCCTTGTTTTCTAGCATACACACACAACCAGAGCTATATATCCTGGTAAAATAAAACTTCTTGTACTGCTGGCTTCTCTATGTAGAAAGGAATCAAAGATTTCTTTGGGAAAGACATGTTTTTCCTCTGATGCTGCAATTCACAGAAATATCAAATACTCCTAGGAGTTATTAGAATATTCCTAAGAGTTACTGCGCATTAGCAGGATAGAATTCTCCATCATCTGAATATTTTCAGACTGCAGTGAAGGGGAATTGGGATTATGTACAAATGTGGAGATTGACTACAGTGATATAACCTTGGCAAATGTCACATTGGTGGCTAATAATGCAGGAAAGCATTATCATGGGAAAACATGCTGTCATCATTTGAATTTTCAATAATTTTTCAAGTGTTTCAGACTGCAACTGATACTGCACTTGAATGGTCAGAAATGCTGAGGCATATCTTCACCAAGTGGTTAATTTTGTATTTGCAGTTGAAAGGATCTTAACATGTTTTCCATGTTCTGGGGATTTTTATCTGTGCGTCAGGTGACGACTGAGTAGCTGCAGCTTGTATTTTATACATTAAAAGGAAAGCTCCAGTGAATAAATATATAATACTAATATTTCTTTTACAGTATGAGGAGTTTCTTACGATACAGTTTGAATGTTAAGAGCAATCAGATCTTGTATTTGCTGCAGCTTATGATATAATGCATTCTTTGAAGAGTAAGCTGCAAAAAATAATAAATGACAAGTTCTTTGGTCATAAATGCATTTTTTAGCTAAAAAAACGTAATAGCAAAGGAGAAGGAAAGGAAGGAAATTTCGTTTGGTTGTGTATCTTAGTATTAAAGGACCTGTATTCAGAGTTTAATTCCAGCTACTTTTTCTGATTTATGTGTGTGAATGTCCTACAAAAATTTAAGCATTATTGAAGGTATGAAACTTCACAAAAGTTGAGTATATCATGTGCACACGAAGAATATTGTGTAAAGTGAATGAATTTGCATGTTTTAGGAACTCTTTGTTCTCCCCTTTTTTTAAAATGTGTGAATTTTGTTATTTCCAGTCCTTTGCCAAATGCACCAATGGAGAGAGTATTTTCCTTTTAGCTTAGATAGCATAAATCTGTCAAATATTGCTGTTTAGGTCTCAAATAAATAGTGCTCCTGCAATTTATGTAAAGAATTTAAAACTTTAAAAAACCCACCCAAAACTCCAAAAACCCAGCTGTACTGAAATGCCTTAAAATGAAGCAAGAGTTATTATAAATAACATAAAACCTAAAGTAATCAAGTTATATATAGAATATCTGAGACTAAAAGACCGTGTAGCTCAGACAGGCTCAGGTAAAATGTTTTTTCCTTAAAGCATTGCTCAAAAGCAAGACTCTCTTTTATTTTTCCCCGTGATACTCCATCTCCATGCAGGGAAGGGGTGTCACATCCCGAGACCTTTCTGTCAGGTTTTGTTCCATGGGCCAACAGATACAAAAGCTGTCAGGAGGCACAAACACAGACAGCTAATGTGAGCATGTAAACCTCACTTCCTTAGGAAGTCAGGCAAAGAAAACTCCACCACTGACCTCAGACGTTCACAAAAATGGGTAACTCGGGTTGAGCTGAGCTCATTGCGCATTGTTGCGTGTGGTTTGTTGCCAAGATATGGCCTGCAAGTTGTATAACGTGCAAGCAGCAGCAGCTTTGAAGCCAGTGTTGGAAGCTTAATTTGGTGAAATCCCGGCTCCTTTCAAGATGGTGAGAATCCTGCCAGGAACTTTTGGGAGCTTGGATTCATTAACTGCAACCGGGTCCAGAAATAAAGGCAAACATGACTAAGATTTCCTCAGCTCCTAGGAAAAAAATTCTACACCTCAAAGTATGGATTTATTTACCTAAACTTCCCAAATAATAATACTTTAAAAAATGGATGTACTACAGATTTCAGAATGAGCATGAGCTAGAGCCAGTGCTCCGCCAGGTGCTGCTCTTACAGAAACATCCTGTGCCTCTAACGCAATTAAAACATAAGCACTTACAATTCCTAAACCTCAGCTGGGGCCTGTGGCTTTTCTTCTTGATTTGCTGTGATGGGTACAGAGTGATGCATGATGGCTAACTTGGCAGGCTGCCTCTTTGCAGAGGGACAGGTGGAGCTAATCTGTGAAGAGATGACTTATAAGATTCCCTTACCCCACTTGCTACAAAATAATGACTCCCTATGATTGATTTATCTCTAGGAGGTGCATTTGAGAATATATGTAAAACCAGCAGCTGCTCACTGATTTTAGGACCACTGTGGATGACAGTAAGATTGTAAGAAGTTAATTTGTAAGTACACAGGAAAGGTGTTTGTTGAAAGTAAAGCCTACTGAATATTTATTAGCTACTCCTGCTCTAACACCGTCCAGAAAACACCCTTGGAAATCTTTGTTTTCTGAAGCTACAAATGGGTTTTGAACCAATTAATGTACCAAACGTGGACACAAAGTGCAGCTGCTCCCTCATCCCTTGGTTTCCTTCAGCTGCAGCCAGAACAAGTTTTCTTTGTTTCCAGGTAAGATAATGGTTTTCCATTAACAGCAAGAGAAAGACTTTTTAAAAAGGCAAAGCATAATATCAACCTGTCTCTCTCACACACATTTACATACAAAAGCCTGATCAGCAAACCAGAAACAACAAGGAGTAGTGTGCAAGACTTTTGATACAGAGTTGTGCTGGACTATGAAAGCAGTGTTGACAGTCTGACGTAAATGTTCCATTGTGGGCTTCATATCACAGGCTTTCTCTTATCATGCACAGGCACTGGATTTCCTCTATCATGGAGTGTTCACACTAAAATTACTGTGTTGTTTTGTTTGGGTTTTTTTTAATGCAGGCTTCAAAGCAGGCAAGAAAGACTGAGCAGTGAGGACCTGCTCTGGGCTGGGCAAGTTTCTGTTAGTAAGTAATTTATTTCTCCAAAACAAATCTCTGCTTCATTTCACCCAAAATAATGTTCTCTGCAAAAACATACTGAAGTGATATACATGATAAGAGACAAAGATCTATAGGAAAAGTCTGTAGGAAAATTATTTCCTCAGAGCATCCCTGTAGCTCTAGCATCATCTCAGAGTTCGGACTGATGTTTTCAAGGGTCTTCACTTCCCACTTCTGGCCTTTTTTCCTGTTCCTTTCTGTGTTGGTGGTCTGGTGGGGTCCTCCTATACTTTGATCAGGAAGGTCACGTAGCAGAAGATTATATGGTCCCCAGAACTCATCACTTCAGCTGTTGCTCCATTACTGCATGCCAGAAAGACTGGGGAGGTAGTAGGTGTTTTAGCTACGCTCTTGTACTGCTAGGGCCAAACCGTGGCTTGCTCGTGTCCTTTTATACCACCTGTTATTCTCCTTGTGTCTGCACTGTTGGAGTTTCAGTCCAAGGTGAGGGCAAAATGACAGCAGGAGGGACATAGTACAGTCTAATACCCAAAGTGACAGTCGCAAAACAAAGAGGAGTTGTCTGTCTCCCGTAGGTGTCTGTAAACATACACTGAATTCTTAGGCTGATGCATTGTTCCTCTAGAGAACAAGGAATTGGGTTTCTTTGCCCTTCTGCCGAACATTTGGCATCTCCCTGAGTGATGACACATTTGTTGTCACCGACAACGTGAAAATTCATACATAAAAGCACTTTTTGCTTCTGTAGATATGGACACTTGGGTGAAATGAACGGATTACAAGATAATAAGGAATGGAGCAATTACCAGGAAAACTCATTTTTTATCTGCTGTCGAGCCTCAGTGGTGGAGGGAACAGAGTCATCTGTGCGCCCTAATGAAATGTGACAGGCGTTTAGAGACCGAAGGCTGACATTTCCTGACAGCATCACCATCTGCACACTGAAAGCTGCTAGCATCCGGACATCATAATCTGTTAAGGACTGTTTATTATTGTATCTCCAAATTGCAGGTCACGCAGATCCTGGAGTTACATGTCATCAGCTTTGTATGCAGTCCCCTTACCTTAGCGAAGATCCTAATTCTCAGTCTCTCACTGTGCTCCCTAGTTTAATGTTTAACTTTCCAAATAATCAAGTCAACAGCCTAAGATG
>VYZM01004221.1:19262-41262 GCA_013398915.1 Dromas ardeola | reverse complement strand
GGGAGGAATCCTTCTAGCCTGCCAGCAGACAAAATAGATGTTAACCTAGTTCTTACCAGGGCAGATGGAGTTATATAATCTGATTTCTAAGAGCAAGGGATTTTTCAAGGAAGTAAGGATTTAGTATATGTGATATACAGCAGTTTTTGCAGCTTCAAATCATAACGTGTCAGTAGTTTCTACAATCCTACTTCTACACACAATGCAGGTACAGGGAGAACTGTTTAAAGAACGGAAGATGCAATAATAAGAGGGTTTTTTACCTAAATCAAGGAGAAACGCATTACCTCAGATATGCTGGAACACAGACACTAAAACAGGGACTACAGGACTGATCCAGTATTTTTTTCTCAGGCATTTTTTTCAGATTGAGGAAAAAGGTGACCTTGAGAGACAACAGTACAGGTAAGTGATGTAAAAAAGAGCAGGCAAAAAAAACCCACAAACAGCAGTGGATGTTAAATTTAACTTGCAGACTTCAGTGTTTCTTTGCATTATACAGAAGAGGAGAAAGGGCTGAAGGCACAAGTCAAGTTACAGAAGCAGATGTGTCAATTTGGCCTTGAAGAAAATGTTGTTTCTGAGGTCAGGTATCCTGAAGAGTGGTCTTGAATTCCAAACACGTTTGTTAGAGTACCTGCCTGGTAGTGAACATGAAGCACTCAAGGTTTTTTTTTTTTTTTTTAATTTAAATTAAATAAAAACAAACAAAAAAACAACATGACCCCGGGCAAGGAGGGACTTGTTTAGCTGCTCCACCTGGTGGAGGATCATTCCTGGTCAGGTAGAAGCCCAGTGTCTTCTGCAAAGTTTCACTTCTTGGAGCCTGGCTTGAGACATGCCTGTTCTCATCCCTCCAGCTCCTCTGAGCAGTGATGAGCAAGCTGTCACCTGACTCAGGCACTGATCTTTGCAGCCAGCTTTAGCAATCAGAAGGAAGAATTTGTGTACCTCCTAATATGAAACAGAGCTCTTGACTTGGTGGCATCCCAATGTTTCAAGTGCTGAGGAAATATGGAAATTTGCAGCCTCATGTACTTTCACCCAGTTACCAGAGAGAAACATGGCATGAGGCTGATTTTTTTAAACTTGAGGGTGATGCAAGGACCTTGATGCACTGGGTCCTTGCACCTCTAGTGTCTCAGATATCTGTTGTGTGGATCTCTCAATTTGATTGCTGTCTGGAAGCGTATACATGGAAACAAAGAAACATATGAAGTCAAGTGAAGAGCCACAAAAGCAGCTCAGCACTGAGAGGGTCATTTTCCCAAACAGTGCAGCTTCTGTTGCTCACTGCAGGTTTCAGTGATCTAAACAGAAGAGGACACCAAACTCCCTCTTCCTGCCTATGGATCTAGGAAGTCTAACGCTCAGTAAAACAAAGTGGCTGATTAAAGGAACTAGAATTCTGGGAAATGCGATGGGAGGAGTTACAAGATTTGACAACTTGTTTTACTTAAGATTGCTGGACTGCACACACATAAACTTCTTCAGCTGGTGGACTACCAAACAAACTATTAGATCCTCACCACCGGAGATACTCAGATCTGAATGCCTGCTCTTCTGTAGTGGGGAAAATACTCCACAAACGAGGTATACGGTCTATGGGAAACCTGAAGTCAGATGGACCTAGTAAAGTGTCACAAGTCAGGGCAAGCTGTATCCCAAGAACAGTTTTTTGCCTTGGAAGGAAATATTAAAGATCACTGCTTTATGGGTAATCCCTTGGCAAGAGAGGGCAAGGAAGGGCTTACACAGTTGTCCTCCTTAGAAATAAACACATACAGTGAGCTGTGGGAAATGGTCAACATCCCACCAATGAGGCAAAGAAGATCTATTATATTCACTCTCCCTGGTCTGGAAGCAGATGGCTTTCATAGTTCATCTTGTAGCTGAGGATTTTCAGAATGATCTGTCTCATGTGAAAGAAATGAGGGGAAACAGTGTTAGCGGGAGGTGTGTTTACTAAGCAAATACGTGGCAAGTGCATCCACTATAGCAACTGGAGACAGGGGCTTAATCTTCCGGGATGCGTGTGTACACGTGAATGCATGTGTGCAAAGAACGGCAGCTATTCACTCCCTAGGGCAGTAGCAAAGGCCTCCCCTTGCCAAATTCAAAGTCTTCTGTAGACACAACGAGGCAGCATTTGGGTCTTCAGAACAAGGCAGTAATGTTCATCTTCCACCTCATATCACAAAGCAAACAATTACAGTCTTCACTGGCTGGTGTTTCTAAATGGATTTCAACTCTGAAAGGACACACAGAACATTTTCGTTAAAGCTACCAGGAGTGTCTTGCTTCCACGTTTTAGAATCAGCGCAGGTGGGTTCAGTTTCCAGCTCGCATAAGAGTTAATTTTCTCTCTTTCTGTTCAAGTTCTACGCTCAGCTACTGTCACAACATATGTGAACGATTCGTGATGATCTGCTCCATGTGTCCTCCTGCTATAGGCAACTGAGAGAGAAAAACACCCCCACAACACAAAACACCCCCACCACAACAACACCCTCCCCACCCCTTCCTTTTCTTTAGAACATTATTTATTGTTGCTACTCAACTTCAGTAAAAGAAAAGGCAAAAGCCATATCACAATGGAACGTGTGATTCCACAGGGGTTCTAATCAAATCCAAACTAAACATGAACTATTGTTGTTTTTGTGTTAAAACTAGCAAGCTCATATAACAAAATCCAAGTAGCAAGTCACTGGAGGAAAAGTTATTAAAAAAGAAAAGCTGCTTATGTTAATTAAACAAAGAAAATCTGCCTGGCAGACAAGAACAGCTTAGAAGCAAATGCATTTAAAATATGTATCTACTTCTTGGTGTTCCCCAGAGCTCTCAAACACAGCTAGTATGTATACTCCTCCATTCAGTCTTAACAATTAAAGAAATTGTTGGTCATGTTGACTAAATCCAGTGAAGATACAGTGGTCTTTAGAAACAGAAGCCCATGCACATCCACCAGGTTTTCTGAATGAAGCTCTGGAAGTAGAAAAAAAGAGACCCTAATTCTGCTCCCTTTGAAAGGCAGTCTACAGCACAAATTAAAAACTTATGAGGCCTCAGAGAATCCTTGTGTTCTGGAAAACCCAAAATAGGGAAAAAGGTTCTGCCAGAGTTTATCATGAGGCATCAAAAGCCAACAACAAGAAAACCCATCCATTAGAAACCAGGCTCCATCAGTACTGCTGCTCACTCCTTACTGAGTGTCAGGGAAGGCAGACGTTATCAACAGCTCTTTTTTTTCCCCCCATCACTCACACAAACTCTTTTAACAAGTTGATCCCTTTGTTGCAGGAACTGATTGAGAGAAATTAGGCTATGCTAATATTCAGGGTTTCATTAATTTAATTTCTTCTCAGACCTGAGTGGATAACCAAGAGACTCGCAGTGAATCCCACATCCTTTCAAGAATTTCTTCTACTTCTTCTTATCCTTTCCCCTAATATTTTTTCCCCCATATTTTGTGGTAGTCATATTGAGAATAGATACATAGCTATTTTTATATACCTACCATTGTAGACATAGTACATTCCAAGATACTTTAAAAATGTCACAAAAAAATAATATAGGCATGACCTAAGTAGAGATTGTAAGATTTTTGGTGCCTTGTTTTCTATTGAATAAACATTCAAGTATTTTCAACTCTTAACTCTAATACTATCACAGAATGCTTTTATTTTTCTGAAATGAGAGAATTAAGATGGCTGTTTCCAAGTCACAGTTTTTGGTTTTTTTTTAATTTTAGAGCAGAGATTTCCAATGTAATCGCACAGAACCAAAAACTTTATGAAGAGTGGTATTCAGCAATCTCTTAACAACATCCTGCTGTGTCTACGGGAATTTCCATTTAGGTGCTGCTGCTTGATTGCACTACAAAGAATAGCAGAAGTATGGTAATTAAATTGCCATAATCAACCTGAATGAAACTATAGAAAGCACAGTGCAGGACAGCCACAGATGCCTGATTCTTCTTCATGAAAGGAGTTGTGATAAATGTACTTTCACATGTTTGTGCATCCTACTATTTACTACTGACCAGTGCTAAAAGGTGGTGAGTTTGTTTTAAATACGTATAGATACCATTTTGATTGTCTTTTGACAATATGAATTACTGTGCCGAATAATGCATTAATTACTAAAAACCTCATGAGCACATTGCTTGCTTCCTAAGATTGTCTAGTGAATCTGAAAATAGCTTCCCTTCTTTTGACAAGAGAAACCAGAGACATGTAAGGTATTAAGACTTTCTTTAAGAGTTTCTTTATTTGTAATCAGACCTGCATCACATCTGTAGTAATTTCTATAGTCTTTTCTCCAGAAAATATAATCTGTCAGTGAAGATACCAAAAATACCCGCTTTCACCATGTAGTAAGCATACAACAAGCCAAGGGTAAAGTTCTCTTTTGTACAGTTCTCTCACATGCGGTACACATCTCAACTACATATCCTGTATGCAAGTGGTGAACACCCTTTGTCAATAGGAGATACTAAATGCATGCCTTAATTTAGGGATATATACTATAGATAGGAGACACATTATTTGTTTTTTGGGAAAACTACACTATTTATGCTACAGTATTTGTTTTTCCTCAATAGGAGACCAAAGAAGACTTCCTTAAGGCTCTGTTAGGCTTCCTACCATTTTTATCTTTCCAAGACATTAGAATTCTGACAGCACTGAAAATGATGGGCATGATTTAATGGTTGAGTAACAGTGTGTCTAAAAGGGCTAGGGCAGTAAACAGATATTGTAGAAGAGCACAGTAGGAGGACGAGTGGAACAGGCTCATGTGAAGCAGTGGCAAATGCCTGGATCCACTGGCTTTTGAAATTCCTCTTTCTCTAACACGATGATTTTAAAAAAATGGGACGTGCAAACAAATTTCCTAATTACAGGAAGATTATTAAAATAATTACCAGGAACATAGAAAAAAAATAAAGACATATTGCAAATATGCCTTTTAAAGTAAAAGTAAAAAAAGTAGAATAATCCCAAAGAAATGGGGATTTTGTTGTCCTATAGCTCCCTTTCCTACAGCACCGTAGGTGGGTCCATGGAAAACGCCATTTTGCACCACAGAGTCTCTCCCACAGGCTTTCTCTGCCTCATCCACTAGACTTGCCTGTCCACCAGCCTCAGAATTGAACCTTTACTCATTATCAGTTTCCTTAGGCTCTCAGAAAGCAAAGATCCAAATGTGTTTAGAAAAGAACCTACGTCTCAACCAAACGTCAACTTATGAAAATGCTAATGTTAAAAAAATGACTCTTATGACAAAAACACACACATGTCTCAAGACTCAACTACTTCCAACTTTCAAAGTTTGCTTGGCTGGGAAAATTCACCCAGTGTCTATAGAAGTGAACCAACTGTGTACTTGCAGTCCAAGTCAGTTTTCATTATTAGAGGATTTAGAACAACTTTAATCATGTCAAATTCTTCTTTGCATCTTTAAGTGAAAGAAGATTGAGCTAAATCATTATCTGGTATGAGTCAGTGCTGTTAAATTTAAAAAAAAAAAAAAAAGGAACCGAGCAAGTTTCAAAGGCTTAATATTACAGTATGTGGCTATTCATGACTAAGTGTCTGGCTATGAGAAAGAATCCTGAAATTGTTTAACACAAGCAGTAGGACACAGTAAGTAATAACCAATTACTTAAACCAAAAAGTTTTTTTGAGAATCATCTAACTGAGTAGAAAAGCAATTATGGAAGTTTGTCTCCTTCTTTGCAGATCCTGTGCATCTGCTTCTCTATATTTCTAGCTGTATTACTACAAGAATTCAGCTGAATCAGAGCTACAAGCCAGTTCTAGAATTAAATATACTGTTATTCATTTCAGATGTATAATAGTGCAATCATTATTACTGTAAAGGAGCATAAAAGTGAAAGCTACATTTATTTAATTTGTATTTTCAGAAACATCATGGATTTCTTCAGCTATATAGAGCAGTTGAAGGATAAGTTCTGTATTACCAGCTTAAAGCAGTGCTGTTTAAGGTGAATCTATGTAACAACTGCAAATATCTAAAGTCACTTTATGCCCAGCAGGTGAGAAATATCCACCATGACAGCATTCAGACACAGTATATTTCCACCCTTCAAGATATTAATAATTTCAAACAATTTCTTTTTAAGACACTCCAGTCTTCACTTTCTGT
Organism: Dromas ardeola; assembly: GCA_013398915.1. Lineage (NCBI taxonomy): Eukaryota > Metazoa > Chordata > Aves > Charadriiformes > Dromadidae > Dromas > Dromas ardeola. The sequence goes on along the minus strand of VYZM01004221.1, from coordinate 35,094 downwards.
AAATCAATCCCCAGCAAACCTGCAAAACTGAAGGAAAAGCTGGTGAACTCCATATCAGCACATCAGTTGCTCTTCTTTCAGTATCAAGAAAAGTAAAAGGAATAGTCGAGGCACAAGTGATGCTTATGCAGAAGTATATAAGTATTTCAAATAAGTAGACTAAAACTTCAGTACTTCTTTTAACTTCTTTATAAAAAGACATAGATCATAGGTCTATGATCCCAGTCATAGATCACAGTTACTGCAGTCTTCCTGGATTGCTTTTTTTTTTTTTCCCAAGATGAAAAAAGAAATTGGTTCATGGAACTTACCAAATCCACTTTATACTACCATTTTACATAGTCCGTGTTTAATCAAAGCAAAGTACAAATTCATGCTTCAAGGCAGCCTGAAAGTATTCTGCTACACTCAACAGGAAATTATTTCTTCAGTGAAGACAGCTTCAGTGAACCCAGTAACTCAAAGAGGAGTCTGTCCAGCTGAACTGACATGAACGTTGCACGCAGAACTTACATGAAAGTGGACTGACAACAAGCTTTTGAGAGTAAGTCCGTACCATAAGAGCTTGTGCTTGTAACTACTTTTATAGCTATGGTTATTGTTTCTGTTAAGAGGCACTGCATAAACATGGAGTTAGTAATCTAATGCACTTAATAATTCTCAGCTGAGGACTATCGCAGCTTTACCCTATGTCTAGGTGTGATTATACTTTGGTTTGCTTTTCAACAGTAACATTGTACTAGCAATACAGTTGATACTAAAGAGAACGCTGAAAACACTGCAGACCGGAGGACTGAAAAAACCAATCCGCTCCTTTACTTCTTTTCATGCTTCTTGGTTAATTTTCCTCTTTCTAGCTGGAGGCTCGTACTGCTATTTGTTCGCTTCTCCTTTTGCTGGCTCTCCTGGGAAACTTGCTGCACTGCTCGGAGGATAGCAGTCTGCACAATCTGCTTGCTGGCGTTCTGCAGCTTAACTTCGTCTTGCTCCGTCCCTGGCTTCTCACCTGTCGGAACCAAACAACAAAGAAAGGGAACTAAGCATTTGTGGCTACTCCGTGAACACCTGAAGGATGAAAAAGAGGAGGGAAAAAAAAAACCCACTGAGGCATTTAGGAAAATGTAGACTCAGTTTCTAATTGAAATGCTTAGGCTAGGTGCTTATTTACATCACTAGATTTGATTTTAAAGGTTTTTAAGATACTAATCTCAGTTCATTCTTAATTGACTGTTGTGCTCAAGTATTTCATTAAACAGGATTTGTATTCTACTGTCTGGTTTGAAGCCATGTATTAAGAATTATGTCCTGAGAGAAATAAACCAGAGTGAATTAAAGGTGAACTGCTTTTATGAGAGGTCCACATCTGAAATTGTGAGAAATTCCCAATGTTCTTTAAGAACATTCCTTTTTGCAAGGAAATTTAAGATCGAGACCAAAAATTAGAATAACCTGTTTACTGTAGTGATATACTTGAGGGAAGGGAGAAGGTCCTGCACCTGGGTCAAGGCAATTCCCAGTATCCATGCAGACTGGGTGGTTAATGTACTGAAAACAGCTTTGTGGAGAAGGATTTGGGGATACTGGTAGATGGAAAACTGGACATGAGCCAGCAATGTGGGTTTACAGCCCAGAAAGCCAACTGTACCCTGGGCTGCATCAAAAGAAGCATGACCAGCAGGTCGAGGGAGGTGATTCTGCCCCTCTACTCCACTCCGGTGAGACCCGACCTGGAGTACTGCTTCCAGCTCTGGGGCCCCCTGCACATCAAAAACAGATCGAGACCTGTTGGAGAGGGTCCAGAGGAGGGACACAAAAATGATCAGAGGGCTGGAGCATCTCTGCTATGAGGACAGGCTGAGAGAGTTAGGGTTGTTCAGCCTGGAGAAGAGAAGGCTCCGGAGAGATCTTTTTGCGGCCTTTTACTACCTAAAGAGGCTTACAAGAAAGAAGTTTTTAGCAGGGCCTGTTGTGATAGGACAAAAGGTAATGGTTTTAAATTAAAAGAGGGTAGACTTAGACTAGATATAAGGAAGAAATTTTGTACGATGGGGGGGTGGTGAAACACTGGAACAAGTTGCCCAGAGAGGTGGCAGATGCGCCACTCCTGGAGACATTCAAGGTCAGGTGGGACAGGGCTTTTGAGCAACATGATCTAGCGAAAGATGTCCCTGCCCATGGCAGGGGGGTTGGACTAGATGATCTGTAAAGGTCCTTTCCAACCCAAACCATTCTATGGTTCTGTGATTCTATGATCTGTTAGTCCAAACCAACCACCAGCAAGATAGTCAAACCTTACTGTGTGAGAAAGAAATTATTTATTATCTCTAATGTTTCTTTGAAAGGGCTTCAAAATATACTTACTTCTAGCACATCCATAATATACATGTTTTGGCTAAAAGTAAAATACAAATGTGGTTTAACTCTACTGAAATTGAAAAATCAAAAAAACGCCAAACCTGCAACTCTACTGAGATGACACTTTGTCTACAACTAAGAGAAAACATATTTTATAATAGAAAAGCTGACTGAATGGAATCACTTGAATTCTTGGCACACTCAGCTTCCCTGATTCAGTTTGTTCCATTCCTCAGCAGTTGAAACAGTATTTTTTGGATAAAATTCAATGTTACTTAACAGTAAAGTACAGATATTTCTCTGTTACTCAAATATGAACTCACTTTGTATCATACAATGAATTAGTTGTCTTGCTGGGCTGAAAAAGATCATCCAACTCAGCTGGTATTCAGAAGATAATATATAAACAAAAGTATGGATAAACATGGAATTATAAATATAAGTTAGTACGTTGGAATAGGCTATGAGGTTATATGAAATGTGAAAAATTTGCCAACCCCTATAGCCATAACCCCCTCCCCCCCAAATTTCTTGTTAAAAACAAACCGTCATTAAGCATGTTGCTGTTGGAAATTACTGTTTTCTGTCCTTAGGGATGCTTCATTATTTATTTGGTTCTTGCCACTTAATCTACAAAATCTGAACTTTACATGTTTTTACATTAGGAGGGTCATCCACAGCAACACCCACTTGAAAAAAAGGACAGTTTTTCAGTTAATTTCTACTGGAGTTTTCCAGTTGTTTATCATGGAGCAAAGCCTGCCTGAAAGCACCACTCAGATAAGTAAGACCTAGATTACCTCTGTCCAGCTCTAACTCATTAGGTGAGTCTTTTATTTGCTGGGAAAACAGACCAAGAACAGAGAGCCCCAAACCTCTTGAGTACTTCTGCCCTGCCTGTGATGATTTAGGTATAGATATGCACAGAAAGGAAATTAGGCAGTTCAAACATCCATATAACGCAATTAGAGTGACAGCAACCCAGGTAACAACAGCTAATTGGCTTTGGACACGGAGAGAGTCAAGACCTTGGCCTGGGGTGATGTCACCAATGAGACCATTGGCAGTTTATGCTGACCATCTAAATGAGAAAGAAATAGTGAAAATACTAGCTCTTTTTGAGGGAGATATGTGACACTGCATAGAGGTCTGAGCCTGCATTGGGACCATTACTTGTAGGAGTTGGATCCAGCCAGCCAGGATCCAGCTGAATCCAGACACATCAAGTAGTCACACACAAATGTCCAGTTCCCCTGCGTGTGTGCTGGCCCACCTGGACAATATCCCAGGCAAATGGTTCTAGGTGACCCTGCTTGATCAGTGATGTGGACAAGATGATCTCCTGAGGTCCCTTCCAACCCCAAGCCTTCTGTGATCCTGTGATTCTAACTGGTGAGGATGCCATAAACCCCAGCTTTTCCAGTTCCTGAAGGAGTCAACAGCAGTCTCTGGAAGAGTATCCCCACTACATCCTCTTCCAATTATTGATTTCAAGGAAATCAGCTAGCACAAAGCTGTTTTCTGAGAAGCTCATTTATTTATTGATATGCTGGACCTACTCTGAACAAGAAGAGACAGATTGGCTAAGGAAAGCAGAAACGACTCATGCAAGGATCCCAAAGGTGCTAGGCTAGAACATACCTATCAAACTGCTCCACCTTGCTGAAACACAGACTGCTGTGGACATAAACAAAGGCAGAAATTTGAGTGCCTATAGAATTAATCAGGTATTTTAAGAACTGCATATTTTCAAGTAGGTGTAACAGAGACATCGTTCCTGTTGTCTAAGTATTTGGTGTTTAGCTAATCAAAATAAGAGTTACTAGAGTCATAAGATACAATTTATTTTTTTCTATGCTTTTTTTTTTAAGATTTGAAGAATAACTAGTTTAATTAAAATTCCATGACAAAAGGTCACTTGAAGTAATTGCTGGGAAAAACTTGCAGGATAGCAGAAACAGCATTCTGCCTACTAGTTATTCTTGTCTAATGACTACTTTTTTTTTTCTCTTGATATCAGAAAATCTTTTCTACTTATTCTCTATATTTGAATGCTCACCTGATTTATACAGGAACCCAGCACCCTAATTCTGTAAATAGAGAACTGAAAAATCTAGGTTAAGTGATGTTAAATGCAAGGTAGCAATTTTATCGTTAAGACATGACAAAGTCTCTTTAGCATGTTTTTATTACCTTATCTTTCACTTGGCAAGTTTTGTGCCAACTAACATAGCAGATTAAAAGTAATTTGCAAACACCAACCTGGTTTTGCAATCTAAAGTATAGTTTGAGAGATTAAAAAGGCTCAAAATCTTGGACTGACAGCAGGAATCAGTCACATATTCCACTTTCATCTAAAACTAGTGCCATATATCAGTACCTCGAAATTCTCTTGGCTCGCTCAAAGATATTCCCCATGAAGGAAAATATGCGAGCAGTTTGGAAAAAGGCTAAAAGCATTTGAAGTAGATTCCAAGTATTCATTACAATTACTAGAACTAATATTAGTTTAAGCCCAAGAACATCTTGTGTGGGAGACATTCTCTGTGATGTTTCTGGACTATGGAATATGCCTAGAAAAGTATGCATGGAAAATGATAACTACAGAGAAAGAGCATTTAGCACAGATCAGATGTTGAAGAACTTCACTCTGGTTGCATACGGACCTTTTCTCATTTACACACTTCACTTCCAGCCTGCAATCAAAGTAGTCTGCTGCACTTTCTGTTGATATTCCCTGTGCCTTTTCCCTTTCAGCTTGCTACAAGTTAAATTTAATATGCTTTATAAACACTCCCACTAAGTAACACCCAACAACAGTTCATTTGTTTGAACCAGCAGTTAAGTTCTCTACCATATCTTTTCATAGGCTTGTTGGGAATACTATTATGAAGCTAAACTACTACAGGCATGACCTTGCTCTTGCAAAGATGCAAGACCATCCCAGGTCCACTAATGCTGGCAGTGAAGCGTGGGGGAATGAGACACCTTTCAGTAGGCGCAGAATCAGTGATTTAGAAGGTAACAGAAGCAATATTTCTCACGTGGAAAGAGAGCAGGGGCTAAATGGTGAATGAGCTGTGATAGGAAGGAAATTTGGACTCTTGAAGAACACGGACTAGAAATAAGTTATCCCATACTTTTTGAGAAGACATTAGTTATGCATGAGTGTGCATGACCATGAATGTACATCCATTCTCAGGAAACTTCTACTGTCCTTCAATTATCCCTTTCGCTTGCTCACCTGTATGAGGTTATTGCTTTTCCCAGGAGAAAAATAATGCCTTTAATTTTAATTCACCTTTCCTCAAAGCATGTGACATTTATGCAGCTCATCATGTCTTCCGGCAGGTTAGGTCTCATTCTGTCTTGAGGCACAATACAAACATCGCATTTTAAAAGAACGGCTTAGCTTATATGACAGGTTCCATGAATCCCAAGGGCCATGCAACAGAGGTCAAAAGTTTATGTTCTGCTTCACAGGAATAACAAATGCAGTTTAATTCCAGCAAATGAATACCATTAAAGCTGTTCTTTTGGAAAAAAGAAATTTTTGTTTGTGTAAACAGCTTTGAGCTTCACCATATCTAAAGCTAACAATAAAAATTACATTCCTCTAAGCAAACTTCTGAGCAATTTAGAACTCACAATTAACAAAAATATTCCCCTTTTAGCTACAATTTTAAATTATGCAAAATTTCTGAGGCTGAAAGGACCATGAAGCAAATATACTTTCTTCATTTTTACATAAGATTATGCAAGTATATCCTTTAACCAGAATATTTACTATTTTTTTATCAATATATTGCTTCGGATTGCAATAGTTAACCACTATACTATTTTCTGCAGCATTGCAACATTAGAATTAATTTTTTTCCATTATTAATAAAAATTAATAACAAACCAATGAAAATACCGCCCTCTGGCAAATCTACTCAAATTCTATTGAAAATTACTACTGTGATTTTGATAATCCAACTGACAATACTAATGCCATTTTAAATGGAATTGAAGCATAAGTAACCAAGACTGTGTTGACAAGGCTTCATCACAAGGTCCCGTATGGATGCACGGGAGCTGTATTTATGGAAAAAAGTTGCAGGTTATTACCTAAATTGTGTTTATAAACCGTAGAGCTTTTGAAAAATTAAAGAACCTGGCACGTTTGTAATGACATAATGTACGTGCATATGTTGTAGTAATTAACAGTAACATTCTTTGCATCAATATTGATATTCTTCTACTACAAGAAACAGAGTTCAGTTCTTTAACCTCCCATTGGCATTAGGCAGTGCCATATCTCTCCATCTTGCTGGCCATAGCATGGAAGTTCGAGGTGAGCCGCTTCTGGCGAATACTTTGTAACCTGTGAATTGAAATGGTTAAAAAAATCTCCTTCTTTGGTTTGCCTTATAGGTTGGTGCTAGGATTTCAGCACTAGAAAACTGATTTGAAGAACAGATAAAAAATGAGGCTGCACAGCATTCATAATCAGGAAGGGTTAATGAGTCATGCTAATTACATACAGAATGAATGAACACGGCAGTCAGCCAGGGTTGAAGGCTTTCCAACACGTGCACAAACCCAACTTTATGCATAAGTGTCATTAAGCTATTTACAAGATTACAAACACGATTTGTCTCAATGTCAGTAATGATGCCCATTCAGAGACCTCATGAAAAGGTCCTGCAATGAAGTTATAAATTTAATCTTAAAACAATTAGATAAGAAATGTATTCTTAACTGTACTAAAATTAGTTCTATCCAGTACTGCTTTTCATGCTCTAAAATGGAGCTATCCTGACTGATAGCTGTCACGTATCGGAGGGCAATACTCAGTTGTCTTGATTCCTTGAGGAAGAAGGGAGGACACTGAACTGTATCAGAAATGCTAAAAGTACTTTCATATAAGATCATTGTGTTTTTCCAGTTCCCTAACCTGTGGTGTGCTGGGAATTTCAACACTCACTTTCACTAGAAAAGTCACGTCTCAGTTCAGTTATTTTTTCTCCCCAAACCTCACTCCGTAACTCCTGCCGTTCAACCAGCATGGAAGAGGAACTGTATCAGGAAGGGGGCCAGCACAGACCACTTTGCTCTTCAAAACAAATTATAAGAATGAAGCAGGAACAACCCTGCTCTGAACACAAATCCAGGAGGAATGGAAGGGCAAAAGAGAAGAGCAGAAATGCAGATAAACTGTCTCAAAGGACATAATAATATCTCCACAGTAATACTTCATTGTATCTTTTTGATCCAGATGTTAGCTATATCTGAATTGAGTTTTTGTAATTTTTTTTTCTACTGAGTTCTGCTCATTCTTAAGAGAAAAGCATATCAGGAACTCTCTTTGGTTTGTTTGCTATATAAAAATTATCTTTTTGAAGACTCCAGTGAGTTACTTCATACTATTTGGAATACGCAAGCCAAAATGAAGCTTCCAAAGTTTTTTAGATTAAGAGGTTGTTGGGATCTACAGATACATTATCTATTCTTAAGCATTTTCTCAACATATTTTAGTAAGATTTCTTGCCTATTTTAATCAGATTAACTAAAAACAGATTATACACTTCAATCTATACATTTTCTAGGTATTTTCACATACAGCAATAAATTCACTCCTCAAGGACTACGTCTTTTCAGCTTTGAAGATTGGATGTAGTTCAAAGTAGTAGTCCCTGAACATGCTGCCACACCCAAATCCATAAGCGTGATGCTCAGATTTTGGTCCCAGAAGGAAAATATCTGGATCTAATACTGCAAACTAACATTAACTTATGAAGATTTTAAACTCCTAGGCTAGGGTTCAGTGTATTAAAAATCAGATACATCCTAAAGAGCATCTGGGACTAGGTGCTCCAAAGTTAATGCAAAACCTAAATTCTCTTCATCTGTAAAATGTTGCTATTTCTTCTAGGGAACACGCTTCAAATACTGAAATAAGAAATCTCTCTGCATCATATGCTGTGCTTCTCACATGGAGGGAGAGGTCCAATGGCACAGATACAGGTGACCCATATCAAAGAAAACATCAAGCACAAAAAGCTAGATAACATTTAGGCTTCTGAATCTGTAACTAAAAGCTTATTGGTGAACTTGCACAAATCCCCACTGAAGTACCTAACTTTGCTAGGTGTTAGAAGATTTTTGTTGTCTATCACTGTGTAGCATAGGTGAAAGGAAAGTTTTCAATGAAGGCATATTCCACTACTTAAGTATTATTTTGGTAGCTTTTGTGTTTATATTTCTGCAACACTTGTGGGTTTTGGTCTTGAAGGACTCTGCACAGGTTAATTAAAATTTGCAATATCTGAACCTGATTGTTTGTGGTTTTTTTAAGTGAAGAAAATAGGGAAGAGGTTATGCAACCTGTCAAAAGCCAGCAAATCAGTGAAAACATCCTGCTACATTTTAGATGTGTTTCATTTATATCAGATTATTCAGAGTCCAATTTCAGAAGTTGTCTAGTCAAACCTCAGCTGAAGCAGAGCCTTTCCTTATCTCTAAAAAAAAAACAACATAAAACCCACAAAAACCTAAATTTGCACATGAACGAAACAGTATAGAAAAACTTCCCTGCTGATTTTAAAATGTGAGAAGAGTTTGAAAGCTGTACATAAGGCTACTACTAATTGAGGCTGAGATTTTTTTATAAATATGTATGTATGTATGTATATACACAAACTCACAAGAGAAAGTGAATCAAAGATTATATAAATTTAAAGTGTACCCCAAAATAAAAAAAAACATGGTTTTCTCATAGCTGTAATCTTGATGGCATCTCTGTTTGCAACAGGATGCCATGACATGTTGTTTTCCCCTCTTGGAGCTAATTCTTTAACTTCCCAGAGAAATATTTTCAGCTCTATTAAGAAAACTTACTTCAAGACAAAATGTAATGCCAATCTGCAAGTATTTAACAGAAGCAGTAATGGATACGCACACTGTCCATACTGACAAATGGTGAGCAGATTCACTGATCAAAGTAAGAAAATACAGTGTCATTATACCAAATATGCATACTACAAAGTGAAGCAAATGTAAATAATCCACAGGAGATTATATTTGCCTCACCATTAGAGAAATATCTGAGTAGAATATGGCTCAATTTACTTCTTCAGGCTGAAAATTTCAGACTCTCTTGACGAAGAAAAACAGCATCTTCTGATAACATGACTACAGTCATTTGCAGGGTCAGAAGAGAGCAGCACAGAGCTCACCTGCCTTGACTTCCTTAGCAAGGCATTCTAAAGGAACCTGAAGCATTTTATAGCTATTCAGGTCAGGTTTTCATTTCTGCTAACATCAGTAAAGATTCTGCTCCAATTGCAGTCCCTTAAAAATAATAAATCTTGTGTAGGAGCTTGCAAATCATTATGGAAAGAACACACTACAAATGGGTAACCAGTACTCAGATAATTTCAGAAAGCCTATAAAGAAATTATTAGTACATTGCTTGCAAAGAATTTTTGCTTAACTTAGTATTTGTAAACTTACTACAACAGATTATGTCCTCAATAAATTTTTTAATAGACAAGATTGAAGGTAGAGGAATAAATCTGCCTCTTGCTGCATTTTACAGTGAGTGCATTTAATTTCCATTATCATGATAAAGCTTACAAAGTTGGAATCATATTATTTATGTCTATAACAAGTACAACAGAGCAATTCATCTAGAAGAATAATGATTTGGATGGACAAACTTTAGAGGTCAGTGTAACTAATTCCTTTTGTACATTCACCATTTGACTTTACTGCTCAACACATGAAGCCCATACACAGTCCCAATAAGGATGTTAATAATGACTGTATCACTTATTACCACCATCCACCAACTATGAACAACTCCTTCAATACAGGCCACTACAAAGCCACTGAGAAGACAGAATTCTTTTCACTGCTAACCTGAATAGTATTGAACAGTGATACGGAAGTGAAAAGTGCCAGCCTCACTTTAAGCCTTCAGTTCTGTTAAGAATAATTTGAACAAGTAAATTCTGTGTCAGTTTTTAACACTGTGTTGATTCATACTTTAAAGAAATATTGCACCTAGGACTGTTGACTACTTTCTAAGCTTGCTAATTTCATCACATTTCTGAATATCTATGAACTAACTTTCTTTCACCGGACTAATGAGATCTGCTAGTGGAGTTTCACAGCAGGGGAAAGATTAATGCGTCATTAGGGAGAGGTCAGCACAAGAAACAGTTTTTCCTCAGCAAAAAGGAACAAGAAATTTCCTCCTATATGATTTCTTCCTACTGGATGACAAACACTTTGAAGTATTGTTGAGATCTCTCAGCTGCAAATACATTCAGTCAGACACTTTTGGGGGGCAACTGGCCTGCATACTCATACCAGCCACCACAAATTATGGACAAGAAAACCATTACATCAGATTTCATGAGTTCTGCAAAACAGTTTTGCCTCTGAATTATGTCCATGACATGGTCTTTGTCAACACTAAGCTCGTGAGAAAGAATCCTACACGTATACACTATTACATCTTATATGGGGGAGGGGGAGATGGGGGAAGGGGGTTGGTTGGTACTGCAGAACTTAGAGCATTAGCAGAATGTAGCACAGCAGTTAACAGGGACAAGGATTGTGCCCTGCCTTACTACAGTTGTTCTCATGGGTGAAAGGCACTTCATAACTGAGAGTCCCATAGTACAACACTCAGTGCAAACATTGGAGATATCCCACAATAGGTTATCTTGAAAAAAAAGTCAAGTTATTGGAAGCAATTTTGCCATTCATTAAAGTCCCTCCACAGTGTCTTGTTCTGTGCATTGCAGACAGGGTTCTCCACAGTACCTGTAACTCTATAATCAAAAAATAAAAAGGCTATCAAGAAATTTCATGTCTTCACATCCCGCAGCACAACAGGTTTGTTGCTTTCCCAGATTTTCCGCTAGATAAGATCAGGACTATTCAGACAAGTAAGCACATCTGTTTCAGTGTGCAGCTGCTATGTCTTCAATTGCAGTTTAATGAGATTCTTAAAATGTTTGGTACCGGATGTGCTTCTGATCTTCAGTGTCATTATGCAAGTCTGCTATACTGCTCCTAGCTTAAAAATGTTAAGAACAGCTGTGCTGATGAAAAGCTAGTTGAAAAGCTATTGGTGTTGCTATTGTAAGAAAAAGGTGCTGAGCAGTGAATATTCTGACCTCTCTAATATCTATCTTTAAACTTTAAGTGTGTTCACACATCTTTTTTTACATAAAAATATTGATGCAAAAAAATGCGTTCTACCTCCTCCTCCTTCTTTTGGGATTGAAGGGTCATGAGTAAATCCTGTGTGTTCCTAGTTATGGAGAAAATGTCAGGTAAGAAGAAATTCTTCAAATTACACTGAAAAATAACAAGATTCACCTGAAAGATGAAATCACACAATGCAAAGTAGATACAAGCTTAAAGGGTGGGAGCGTTCAGACACTGAAAAAAGCTGCCGATGTAAATGTTACAATCTTTCTTCATGTATTCAGATCAAAACTGATTCCTTTCTAAAAGATAATATTTAGCCAAAAATACAAATTCATATTCAAGCAAACATAGCTCTGTACAGTACTGACTGGGTGAAAGAGTGACGGACTGCAATTAGACTCTGTAATTTGATGATTTGTTACGGTCTCACATTAAAAAGTAAAATTCTCAAAATATACTAAACTAATCACTGAAATTGTAATCTAGCAAGAGTTGCTTAGAAAAGCCATTAGGTAGCTCAAACATCCTTACATGTTTTTAACTTTATTCCCAAGCTAGTTTTAAAAATGCAGGCCATTTTTGTGCTATATTAGTACACACACATAAGGGCAAAGGTCTAAGACATAAGCATTTGAGTGACTTGTGCCAAATAGCACCAGAAAAAAGATCCTTGGAGCATGAAAAACATGTTTGTATCAGGCTAAATTGGCAGTAAACAGTACTACTTTAAATTTTATTTTACATTTCCACTTTAAAAAGTTTTAGGGTTGAAAATAAGCATGGAATATGCCCATGGTCATTTTTGGGAAAAGTAACTGAAAGCAATTTGAAAAGAGGTTGTATGATATAGTTTAGCAATGTTTAAAATTATTGTTAAATCTTATGGGTTCATTTAAAAACAAACATAAGATTATTAATGATCAGTTAGCCTGATATTGGAAGTGATCACTCCTTTGTAACTAATGACGTGGTAACAGAAGGAGGCTTACTGCATTCTACAGTTTTTGCTGATGCTTTAGAACAAATAATGTTTTAATAATGATTCTTTCCTTACCTTAGAATGACAGATATTTAATCTGTGGAATTATTTATATTTATCAATTTTTTATAAGATAGTTCAGCACTGGTATTTTTTTTAAGTTCTGGAATACGCTATCTTCTGAAGTCTTTTAAGAAAATCTGCTAATTCAAAAATGATGACTTCTCTTTGCTTTTTGACCTAACCCAAAACCTTGAAATTTCATGCTTCTCTACTACAGTCCCATTCATACTTCCATCCTTACATCTGACAATCAGTGACACTTTTTTGTCTGCTTCTCAGGCTGCCTAAAGCGGTTGAATTCAGGAAAAGTAAAGAAGCTAAACTTTGCAATGTGTACTTTGTCCGTATTTCCATTACATGGATCATCCCTTGTTGTAAAGGCAGCACAGCATCTGGGAATCCTCCAGGTGTAATGAACTCACAGACATCTCATAGAGTTTGCATTGCATTTCCTATACACCAACCTATCATCAGTCAACCAGCACAACAAAGTGCAATGAAGCCCCAGTCAGATTAAACTAAGTAAGGAAAAATGTACTTTTCTCAGTTCCTTTTTCTGGAACAGATCAAAGTTAATTAACACTGGGTAAAGGTCACATATGAATAGTAGCTTTTTGCATACCTGTAAATAGCAACATACTGTCTACAATGAGACAGAAAGTCCAATTTTGAACATGAAATAGTAGCATTTTTGTAAAAATTTTGACCTACCTATCTCAGTAATATTGAGGCCTATTTTGGAGGGAGGAGGGTGGGGTGTGTTTTTTTTCTTGGTTTGTTTGTTTTGTGGGTTTTTGGTGGGATGTGTTGGGTTTGTTTGGTTTTTTTTTTTACATAGTAGCTGGTTGTAAGATTTAGGGAAAAGAGTTGAAGCTTAACAGGAAAGTATCTATTCAGTCAATAGTCAGTTGGCTTCACCTTTTAGAAAGTATATTTAAACTTGGTAAGCTTCTTCTACTTAACAGTTTATAAACATAGCATGCTAATTCAGTGCTCTGCAACAATGCATCCACTAGCTGAAGGAAGTGAGCACCACCTTATTCATATGCAAAATCTTATCTTTGTCTTCAGGTAAACATGTTCTGTTATATTTTCTGGAAGAGAGTTTCCTTTTGGTGGTTGTTGTTGTTTTCGTTTCTTTTTTCCACACCCCTCCTGGAAGGATGTTTACCATTCTAAGCCTAACCATTTATAGTTAGACAAATCTTTTTCTTCCTCCTGCCTCCCCCCATAACAAATAAAGAAACAGAAAATAAGGTCATTCATCACAGTGAGATAAAATCAGAAAGTTGACTCAAGAAGTGAAATTCAATTTCTTAGTAAACTTAGAGAATTCCTATATCATATAGCCTTAAATACTATGAAGATGCTAAAGATGTACAAAACCCTGATTATTTTTTTTTTTTTTAAATATCTGGAGAAGAGAGAATGCCAGGGCAGGGCTGATTTACAGACAAGAAAAGCGATAAAAAAATGCAATCTACTCAGGCTTGCTCTGTCTGAATACAAGATACTGTCAAGCCCCTCTGATTGCTTTATCATCTCTTCTGCAAATTCCTACTTAGTTACTCTACATATATTATGACAACATTTGCAAGGAAACCATGGGCTTTTCTTTGTGTAAAAGCAGACTGAAGAAGGACTATACAAGACAGATTTTTTTTTTCTTTATGGATTAGAGTTGTGAAATGAACAATTCATGTAGTTATTAATGAGATTTGGGGTTTGTTCATTGTCAGCCTTTGGGGAAAATAAGCATGTTTCCATTATTTTAGAGGTAATCTCTTCCTGCAGTATTCCAGTCCCATGGTGCATTTCAAAAATGAGTTCAGTTAATGGTGACAGACTGCCAGATAAAAGGAGTTCAGAGAAGAGACACTAATACCAAAAGGCGTACTACGAAGAACAGTGGCCGGTTCTATTAAGATAAATAACTTGGTCCCAATTTCAGAACAGGCTGTATGGGAAAACAACAAATTAGACAGCAACTGTGCCATTAAAGAGACAAAATGAACTTCTGGTTGTTGAAAAATTAAATTCTCAAAAAAATTAGACTTTGTTGAGTTAACAAAGTCAATCCCAAGATCATTTTTTTAAATGAAGGTATAAAGCTTTTGGATTCTTATCCCTTCACAAACTGGATATAGAATTTCAAAAGAAGACAAAATTTCTATTAGCTTTGCAAAACAAAGGTATTAGTAGTTACTCGTTGTCAAGTTGCAGACTTTACTTTCCCTTTTCTATTGCCCTGCTATTTTTACTGACAATTATACATCTTTGAAGAAGTTAATTGCAAGCCATTTCACTACAGAAGGCATTATGCATGGATTACATTCATATCCTGGAGCTCCTGGGCCTCTCATCCCTTTCTGAACAACAAACTGCTTATTTCCCAGTGTACCAAGTCCAATTCAGATTCTCTGTAGCTTCCCTTCTTCTATGGTGTGGCACATATACACTACACAGTAGAGATTCTGCACCCTTATAGAGCAAGGTCTCACATTAGCCATGAGCTCCTGCTGAAGTCTTCATTTTTGTTCCAGTAAAAAACAGCCAGAACAAACTTTCTGTTCTCTTCCATTTAAATACCTGGGAGGGAGGGGATGGAATTTGTAAAATATCTCTGTGAGTTTCAGAGATTGTCTCATTGTCAGCCGCCAGTGTGGGTGCCAGGGGAGACTCATTCTCCAGTCACTACAAGGCCATGTCCCATTCCTGACCCTTTTGTACAGTCTGACAAACACAGTCCCCTGCACTCTTGTATAGGAGGCTCCTGTCCCTGATGGGAGCCACTGGGGTGACCCCCATAACCTCTGGCTCCATAGCTAAACACTTCTTAAGTTAGAGCCACCTCCTTTGAAACCTCCTGTATCTGCTCGGCAGCAGCTCTGGTTCAGCTGTTACTCCCTCCCCCGCAGCCCCCGGAGCAGCTCTCCGGCACGGTCGGGGCCTTCCCGCTGGGCTCCCACAGCTGGGCACGGGAAGCGGCTGCCCTTACCTGGAGCGAACACCATGGTGCCGCCCGGGCGCGGCGTAGATCAGCACCTCGGACAGCTCCCCGGTTTCCCGCACGGCTCAACACCTCGGACAGCTCCCCCGACCCCGCACGGCTCGGTACCTCGGACAGCTTCCCAGTCACCGCACGGCTCAGCACCTCGGACAGCGCCCGGCCCCGCACGGCGGCGGAGGAGGCTGCGGGGCGCGGGCCCTCCCTCCACAATGCGG
>VYZM01004221.1:0-19138 GCA_013398915.1 Dromas ardeola | reverse complement strand
CGCCTCCCCCCCCCGCACGGACACACACCCACCCCGCCACACACACACACACAGACAGACACACACACGCTTCTCAGGGAATCATCACTGCCACAACTCGTTGTCCTCCCCTAAGCGGCAGCAAGGGGGAAAGGCAAAGAGGAGAAAGGTAATAGCGATCTGCCCAGCAGGGAGACCGGCTAATTGCTCCCAATTACCTCTCGGCAACAGCCCCGCTGCCTGACATTTCGGGGTGCGCTGCTTTCACCACGAGCTAACGGCCCTGCTAATAGGCTCTGGCGGTACCGGACTTTGTCACAGGATTTTAGTTTTCAAAGGTTCAAATGCTGAGGAATTTATACTCTGATTTCACAGGCCTGATAACCCAGCTCTGCTGAACAGCAGCACTTGGATTTAAGAGGGAACACTAATATTTCAGCATATAAAACATGACATCAGGTAAATAAATTAATGAATAAGTAGTAAAATAAAGAAGAGGAGGGGAAGCACAGGGAGGAGACAAAACTTAGATTTTTCCACCAACTTCTATATTTCACTTTTAATTTGCTTTTATTTCTAAAACCCATGCTCAGAGTTCCTGTGGACCCTGAACTTCTGCAACAGAAGTGAGAAGCACCACAGCCAGATGGGACACAATTTAGAGAACCTAACTGTCCTGTTTAAGCCTACACCTGCAAGAGGTATTTTAAAAAATACTGATTAATCAGTGAAAATTAGAGAAAGCAGATTAAAAAAAAAAACAAACCACAAAAAAAACCAACAACATTTTTAGCATGAATGTTTACATGCAATTTTTTGCAATATGCAATACATTTTCCAATCACATGATCATAACCAATGGATATTCCTACAAGCCTATTTCATTATTTTCACAGTAAAGCATTTTATACACATAGAATTCTCAATTAAATCTGGAACATTTTACGTCTCCAAATAAGGTCTTATTCTCACAGTACAGGTATAGAAAAGCACTGACCTGGTTAAATTATTCTGCCTATATACTTTGGTAAGAACTCAAGAATGGCATCACCATCACAGTCAAACTAATAATCCAGTGACAGTTTTTTCTTTTTTTTGGAACATGATACAATATAATTTCTCCTTCGGAATGCCTTCCAGATTCGTTATCACATAGCATTTCTATCTGATTTCTGGATATTCCTTTTATCACAAGATCTTCCCCTTAGCAATTTCAGCTTCTTTATTGCCATTTGTTTGTCTCCTGTCTTCTATTTCAGAGATTCAATTTCAATTGTCTCAGATGGCAACTGAATTAACTAACCTGAACCTTATACCTCTGATTACTCAGAAATAGTGCTCCCTCTAAGAATGTTACTTCAAAAATCTTTAATCTATCCTTTTTTCATTTTTCATCATTCTCATCCACCTTATGTCAGAACTAACAGGATACCTACGAACTGAATTAGAATAGTTTTTAGTACAAGTATCCCACATAAAATACAGAAAAGACTGCAGTCAGCAATATTCAGCATTTTTAATAGATAGACCAAGGATACACTATAATCTTTACAAAATCAGGACTGATGTAGATTTTGGAAAGACTGTAGCAAAACTTTCACTGGTATTTTTTATGATGCTTATGTTATGTGGCCCCTACGTACTTGATTCACGTGTTCAATGGGGATTCAGCCATCATGAAAAAAAAATAAGATGTTAATCCACTTTTCTCAAAAAAAAAAAAAAAAAAAAAAAAAAAAATATTGGATATATTTCTATTACATACATCCTCAAAAGAAATTAGATGTATGTTTCTAAGGGAGTGGCTTTCAAGATGGTGGAGCAGCTTGTTAAAAGATTTTCAAAACAGTAAATATGATTCAGTGATGTGAAGGTCCGTAAGTAACCTCTAAAATTCTGGGTGGTTATCTTCAACTTGGTAACAGAACCCACACGATTTTGGTGAAAGAATACAGGTCATTAACAATAATATTCTACACATATCTTTCTTTAACTGATATCTGTATTTAATCTAATAAATTACCCAAATCAGGCACATTTTATTTGAGTCTTTAGTTCTCTTGCTCAAATTAAAAGCTACCAGCAATTAATGTTTTCTGACAGAGGAAAAAAATGTTATCAAAAAGCATCTTTGGTTTCTTTTTTTCCATTTAATTAATCTTTGAATTTCAGATTTGGTCACAAGTTCAAACGTACAAAAATCACTGAAATAAATGCACAGGACAGTGTTTTGCAGTGAATTGTCCTCAAAAAAAAAAAGTGCGGTTAATGCAGTACAACAACCAAAACAAAGAGTGCACTAATAATTATTCTCATTCAAGTTCAGATGAGTGGAAAACAACATCAGTTACGCCCAGTTATTCAAAAAAAGCCCTTAAGAATGAAGCACAGTGGTAAAAATAAGATTCTATCATCAAAATACAATATATGGCCTTGTTTATTTAAAAATGAACCATCAACTTGTATGAAACAGAAAATACGAAAGCATGTACAAAAACATCTGTATATATTTTTATCAGTAATTATACAGTCCCCGTCTTGTGTATCATTTAAGTTCTTACTGTTTGAGTGAGGAATTACCAGTTTCTGTATAAGATCAGAAGACTTAAAAATTCTTGGGTATATACCTACAAAGATTTTTTTTGAAGATGTCTTGACTGACTTAGACGGTACTTCGTTGTTAAGAAGTTTAACATTTTAAACAGTTAACTTTAACATTTTTAGACAGTTACAAAAATCAAGTTGACTGATGTCACTTTAAATCATTCGTTGCTATTCATAATTCTGTGGTGTTACATCTGAAGTAAATGCTTTATTCTAATGGAGCTGAAAACAACTATTTGGCCACATATATTCAGAAGCTTTAAGGAAGAAGCCATTTTTAGCTGAAGATGTTCAATGTTTCAATGTTTTGTTAACAAGACCGTACAGCTAACATTTTACAGGTAGGCATCTGAGTGTTTTTGGAAGAATCATTTGGAAGCAATCACCTAAATATAAATTAAAACATTTTATAATAAAATAATATAAAGATAAAAAGAGATAATCAGGAAGATTTTGTTATGTCTCTATCAAATGCTAATCATGTACGTTAGAAAAAAGCTTTCTCCTCAACTTTGAGAATGAACTAGCTCTGAGCCATTTTTTTATTTCCTCAAACACATCAACATTAATAATCAAACCTAGCTCTTTGGGAGGGCAGATTAACGTGATCAGTAAACTGCCTGAACTACTTTATGTCTTTTGTTAAACAGGGTACTATCTTAATGGCCTTCAAAAAGCAATTACAGTCTTCTTATGATTAAGCTTAACAATTAAAATCTTTACTAGCCAAGATGCAACATATTACATCTGAAACTGCAAGGAAACTGTTCAGAGGAAATAATTGTGACTGAGTGTCAGCAAAAAATATCTGAAATTATTTAGATGGATATTTGAAGTGTCAAAAGGCAATTTGTATTACATGGATCATAATATTCAGTGTCCTAGATCAAGACTAGAAAAATTAATGTCTCTGTGACCCTCTAACAGACAGATGTAGGGAATAAAACCAGAAGGGAACAGAGAAAAATCCAAACTGGTAGAAGTATCATTCTCCTGAAAAAGGAAGTAAATCAAAGACCGTTTACCTTTCCATGAATACTCCAGAAGAACATCAACACACAGATTTTCAGTAGACAAAAACCTTGAAAGCCAGCAGCAAGAACATGCAACATTTGCAGACACAGGAAAAAGTGAATACTATTAGATCAAAGATAAATGTGGCCATTAGAGTTTCAATACATTAGCCTATGCATTTTTCCTAATTAACCTGATAAATTGCATAGTAGTCCAGGGCTGAGATTTACAAATGTGGATAAATTTTAGATAGAGTCTAAGAGAAACAGCTGTTTTGGTTTTTTGTTTGTTTTGTTCTTTAAATATCACAAAGACGAGTCCACCCCAGGACTTCTCACAGAATGTAAAGAGATCCCAAAGGCCCCACTTCCATCTAGGGAATCTCTCTAGCTGGTTACATCGCCGCCCTCACAATATCTGAATGCCTTGCACACGTTAATTATTATCTTCCAACAGTCCCATAAGAAGTAAATTGGTATCTTACAGATGGGAGTCAAAATTACAGAGAAGCTGAACCCAAAGCAAAAAAAACCAACCAGTAAGAAACAAAGACCTAGATAAATTTAGGTCTAAATACAAGACTGAATGATTCACCTAAAACATTACTACACACAGAACTGTGCAACAATCAGTGGAGCCAAAGTAATTGCTGCTCCCACCTTCCACACGTCTGTAGACAGCCAGTCCCTTCACTGAGACAGATGAATGAGTCACAGTCCAAATTTCAGAGCCTTTAGATCACACAGGAATTCTTTTATACAGCAAGGAATTCAGTCCAGGGAAGTCCTTGGCTAATGACTCTGGATCTAGCTGAGACACTGCGAAACACAGGAAGAGAATTTGAGGACCTCACACACAGCCACTGACTCATGACATGGACAAGGCCATACCATTCTGCACCATTCTAAAGACTCACAGGGTACGTTGGGAGTCTGCCACAAGTAAAATTCTCATCTTCAAACCTTTTCTGTTCTACTAGCATGACAATACATTTGTTAGGCTAAAAATGAGGACTCTTGCACGCATCTTCCTCTTTTCTATAAAAAGAGTTTTAAGACCCTGATTATACCACAGCTTATTGGGGTGTGTAACTTGACACAAGTCATACAATTAGGCATATGCTCTAGTCTTCAAAGAACTTAAAAGGAAAGAAGCAAGAAGTATTTATGACTCATGTCAAAACCCCTAGCCAGTGAGCAAAGGATAAGAAAAGTCAGCTTTAAAATAAATGAAGAAATTTTCAAACTTGCAAGAAAATACTATTTCATTAAAGTCCTCAATAAATTCAGATGTAACATTTTGATAAATGTAAACAATCTAAATATTAAACTACATGCTTAATTTAATGCTCAAAGAAAAGAACAAAGATACATAAAATGTAAATATCAAAATCATCATTTTAATATGCTACTAAACAGCTTAGATTGTTCAAGAACTGAGAATAGGAAATTATACTGAAACACACCAATACAAAATACAAACAGTAAATACACAATGCGGTTTCCTAACTTATCCTGTAGAGTCAAAATGACGAAGATTTCATCATGCACAGCTAAAAATTAAAGAATTTGGCCAAATAAGATAAATATATGAATTTTAAATTATGTTTGAAAACATCAACCTTGTTACAAAAGAAAGGATTTAAAACAGTAGAGTATCAAAACTTTAAATTAGGTTAGCAAGATTCACAGAGAATAATCCATGTCCAATTTAAAAGCATCTATAATAGGACATCCCTACTCTAGCAGAATTTATCACATCCATCAAATCAGGGCTCCCCTCTGACTGCATTTAATCTGCCCTTGGAACAACGGGAGATCTACAAGAAAGTCATATAACTGGATAAAAGAAAAGTTAGTTACTGAAGTGGAGAATAAAACCTATGTTTCATATTGAAAACATTTACTAACCTCTTAAAACAGGTAATTGTTAACTTTAATGAAAAACACTTCTGTCTAACATACCTCTGTTTATGATGGCAGTTATGACACTTTCAAGTAAGAGTTTCTGATGTATATCAGGGTTTTTTTTCAGACTGAATGGCAAAACTAGCATAAGCAAAATTGCCTGTCACACACTTGAAAAAACTTTAGGTTTTGTTTCTATCTGTATAGCTGTACATAACTGTTACTCCACTAAACAAGGCCTCTAATTAATCTGAAATATAAAAGGGTATAGCAGCTCCTTCCTTCTTGCCAAGTAGACGGTTGAACTCTTTTCCTTTATTTGTTTTAAGATCAAGAATTCCAGAAACAAAGTTAGAATACATTTAAAAGAAAATAATCAAGTCTCTCCAATAAAGTCATTCAATGGTATCTTTTCAGGGGTATAAGGTTTCACGTACAGTGCTGAAAAGTTAAAGATTGAAACCTTACACCAGCATTACAAAGTTTACATCTCAAAATCCTGGTTTAAGCTCTGTTTTACACTTCAAGTGGAAGAATATAGTGACCATGATTGTTATAAATCATACTGGAAAATCTGAATGAATTAGTTAAGTATTACTGCATAAAATAACAAAACCAATAATAGCTCTAATATAAAATAAGGCATCTTGCAAAAAGAAAATATTCAAACGCTGTTACTTCAGATGGGGGGGGGGAAGTCTTGTTAGAAGTAAGGCACAGAAAACTATGAGAAATATCAGAGAACAGAACTGATTTCCAGGTAAGAACTTCTCACTGAAAGAAGGCAACTCTCGACAAAGAATGCCTTCCACAGCCTCAGCTACACAACCAAAGAACTACATTTAAAACTCCTTAATCTGAAGTACCAAATGGAAATGTAAAAATATCTACGATTTTTATATTCAGGCCTTCAAATGGATTCATATTTATACCTGGAAAGAAATCAAAATCAATCATTCTAAAAACTTCAAGTTTGCCACAGAAGCCTAAACTAGAAAGACAGAAAGAAAACAATCTTAGCATGAAATCAGTCTATCTGACATCACCTAACGAAATAGAGAATCTATCCCTATACTTTGGATTTGTATTATTTGCAATAACTAAAGGATTGTTTGATGATTTTTACACAGTAAGTGATCTAAAATAGACCTAAATAAGCATGAAGTGAACATTGCCTACTTCTAACCCTTGTAAACATTAACATATTTTGCAAAAATATAATTTTCCATCCTTTTGGGGTCCCAGTTTTGTCCTTCAGTGAATTAAATACCAATTGTCTTTTAGAACTATTCTTTTATGTTTAACCTGAGCAATTTTTCACAATTCAAGGCTTCACAGGATTGTCGGGTAAGGCAAACAGGGTCAAAATAATTTAAATAATAAAAAAAGAAAGAAAACAAAACCTCCCACAACTCTAAACCCCACATTCTGTTCACCTGAAAAATCGGAAATGAAGTATGCGCATCTCCCTCTTCAAAATCTTGCAAGTCTACCACCAGTGGTTACTGCAAAGTCTCTCTGGTCCTTTCTGTTGCCTGGCTGCTTCTCACAAACACTTTGCCAAAAGTGCTGCATTTCATCACCTTGTATTTAATGTGATGCCAAAGTTGGGCGAGTCCTGCTCTATTCATTCCCCTAACTCTAGCTATGTGCTCCTGACACTTGCCTTGGATCAGATCTAATGAATCGGTTCGACAAGGTAGATCAACCTAAAACTAACTCACTGAAGCACTGAATTGCTTTGTTATAGAAACTCACTTGACTGGCTTATCCTAAAGCCACAAAAAATCTGAGGCAAACAAGATGGAGGAAACAGGTGTAAGAGGTAACAGCAAGAGAGGAAAGGAGAGAACAGGATTACCCCTTTTAGTGACAATTTGCAGTTTTACTATGGCAGGCAAAACAGAAAGCTGCTGTCTTAGGAGGCAGTTAGGAGGCATACAATAGCCAAAGTTGATCTAAATTGGGGCTGCTCTTCTGCCAGCACTGAGGCAATCATGTGGGACTGATAGGAAGGTTAAGAAAAAAATGCCTCAAAACGGTTATTATTCAGGTGTTCCGGCTCTCCATGAAGTGCTTCACTGAGACATTACATGAGTGCTACTGCAGGCAAAAGAACAACAATAAATTGCAGCAACCACAACTTTGGTTGTCTGAAATCACCATGGATCTGATGCCTTGACCTTGTTTAGCTTTTCCCTTAACTTGCAAACAGGGAAAAGGCACTGGACCAGGCTGCCCAGGGAGGTTGTGGAGTCCCCTTCTCTGGAGACTTTCAAGCCCCGTCTGGATGCAGTCCTGAGTAATGTGCTCTAGGCAATCCTGCTTTAGCAGGGGAGTTGGACTAGATGATCTCTAGAGGTCCCTTCCAACTCTGAAGATTCCGTGATTCCGTGAAATGTCTCGCGATTTAGCTGTGCCCTGGACATGAAGCCTCCTGCCTTAGTGCATTACTTCTCTCTTTTTGCTGTCACCTAGGATAGACAAGTAGGTTTGAGCTAAAAAGAGTGCTAAGCCTGTTCCTGTGTTCTAAGAACACTGAGAATAGATCATCTTTGGATCTTTGTTTGTTAACAAAACAGCACATACTATCCAGCATATTAACAAGTAATCAGAATATTAGCTCTACCATAATTCTATGCATAGTAAATTCTACCTGGAGAAATAGGCGAAATTCTTTTCAGCTTCACTTGAGCATCTCCACCCTGAAAAGTCTTCAAAAAGAGAGAATTCAACAAGAATAAAAGGATATAACTTTGGAATGAGATTTGTCCAGACAAGACAAACTTTAAGGGAGTGACTATATAAGACAGAGTGAGCTGTCACTCATTTCCCTACAGTTGAAATGAGAAGGTCCTGCTCCTTCTTCCCTGTTTACCCCCATCCCTACTTCTGCCTGAAGACCGTCATCACTTACCTTGCATTGACAAAGTTCAACAGACACCTTTGTGAACAGGAAAGCAGGGGAGAAAGAACAAGACTTGTCCTTTCTGCAGAATTAAGCTTTACCATACAAAGTCTACTTTGCTATGCCTTTAGAAGACTGTATTCTCAAAAAAGAAGCTTTATAGCATAACAGAAACAAATAAAAAACAATGCTTAAGTTTTGAAATGATTATAGAGAAACATTCAATTGTAAACTATTTTTCCATACAGAAGAAGCCACTTTCTATTCACTTTACGTCTTTGCAAAGTAATCAGATAAAATCCTACTGCCATCTGAGAAAAAATTCCTTAATGTCCTAAGCACATCACATGAAAACTTCCATTATTTTGTAACAGGAAATGGGGGAATGATAATGTTTTTTTTTGGGATACAAAGAAGATCAATTCCCTAGTGTAAAGAAAAAAAGGGTTAAATGTTCTTAGATATAGCCAGTCAGTGTAACTAGATATTTCTAGTGTAATAGAACTGTATGAACAGACACTTCATAGCTTTCATACACAGGAAAAATAAATCTATACACTAATTCTAAATGTTGCAGGGTAAGGTAATGAAAACAAATCAACAAATTATCACCTGAAGCTATTGACTTAAGCAAGTGAAAACTTGTTCTTAAATATAATGTACCCTAAATACACTAAATAAAAATTTGCATTAGATTTTACTACATGCAATTTTTAGAACATTTTCCATAGCATATTCTTGCGTTTACTCCAACTCTTCTCCCAAACTTTGCCCATGCAACCTTAAACACAACAGAAACATGTAAACAAGCTTTAACACTATGCAAAATAAAACCAACGAATATCTTTAAAGATATAGTCCTGAAAACTCTACTCTGTAAACCCGTTATGCTGATGACAAGTACAAAACAGACAGAAATCATCCACAGGTAACTTGTAACTTCCCTTGAAGAGAAACTCCTGCCCGAAGTTACACAGGATCTCCGGTCAGTGCCATTTCCAATTCTAGAGTAGAAAGGAGTGAGTTTTTGATCTCAGAGTGAAGTTCTACCATACTACATCCTCTAGTCTGAGCCATCTGCCATGCCACTACAAAGGTTTGTTCCTATAAGCACTGCCTGTGGTACCCTTGACCCTGAAAAAATGGATCTTTATTAGTGAAGCATGAAAACTTGGAATATTTATGTCTTTTAATATCTTCTAAAGATTGAGCTTCCCTGCATCTCAGTTGCTTGCATACGAAGATTACTCAAATATATAAATAGGCCATTGGGAGGTCAGAAAACTACAAATGTAAGCACTGTAGGATTTGGGGAGTTTTGGTTATTATTTTTAACAGAATAGGTTTGCATCAGAAAACAAGTTTTTCTAAAACAGGAGAGTGCTTTTATACTTGGGTGGAAAAAGTTGAAATGATCAATTTTTATAACTGTCATGATTTTATGATTCCATAAAGATGATCTATATTCAATACATTATATCCATTAATTTTTTTTTTACTTCTGCATTAAAATACAGCTTTAAATCTATTTATACGCATAATACGTAATACGTAGTTACTGTCTTAAATACTTCTTCAAAATGGCTCAGTACTATTAAAAAGAAAATACATTTGGAATTTCCATACAGTAGGAATTTCAATTTCTTGTTAGTACCACTTGTTTTGCAAACTTGAGCTCTTTCAAGAACTATGGACTTCAAAAAAAAAAAAGTACGTATATCTTGGAAAGAATCTGGGATACAGGCATCCAGAAGTTCTGCTTTGGCCACGCCTTCTGATATCCATATACTGAACAGGTAAGACGTGGTGCAACTTTATTCATACGGTCTACATGTTTTTCAAGTTTACCTATAAACAAAGTAGATGCTTAACTACAGTTTATTAAAAAAACAGTAAGACTTCAAAAGTCTATTTCTATTTTAAAGAGCTCTAGTGCTGTTCATATTAGAACGACTGAAGTTCATAAAGTTCAGAGTTCCATAAATATCTAAAGGAGCAGGGCTAGCAAGTAAAAAAATATAAAATAACAGTGGAGAAAAATATATTGAAAAACATATCAATATTGTATAAATCACTATTTTTAGCTATTCTATTATTTCAGATTCCTTGTATAACATTCAAAAATCATTCCTGAGAAGACTCTTATGACACATATTTAACAAAATCTATTCATGGAAATCCTCCATCTGTTCTGAAATGAATGTTATTATAATTGTTTTAGATCTATATGGAGACAAATGACAGACCAACTGCTGTAATGGAATTTTTAATGAAACAGGCAGGTTTCTGGCTGATTGGGCGCACTACTGTGATCTACGGACTGACTGAAAAAGATGAAAATTCCTTAGATCTGTCTTAATCTTCTAGCTAGCATTATCCTATTCTGTACTGATCTGTAAATGTTTACATTCACAAAAGTTGTATGTTGTTAGCAGTAGATGTACTTCGTTTCAGAAATGCTTTGTCTCTTCTTTACGACAGAGAGGTGTCTAAATTGATGAAAGACTTAATAATAGATAATCCGTCCCTAAAAATATACTCTGAGCTTACGGTAGACTTTCTGATATCATCTGATATTTTATTCTATATCTCACCCAACTCTATTAACTCAAATATCCTTATTCACTGGAATCATGAAGAATACTAGATTAGAAAACTGGTGCCTGATCTTCAAAAGAACTCCAGTTTGGGTAACTAAATGGCAAGATTTTGAGGAGTATTTAGCATTCTGTAGATTATATGTAAGAAACAGAAGCTGAACTCCTCAAACTTTTGCTACTGAAGTCAGCATGAGGCATTTTCTTTCACACAACAACCTTTAAAACTCTGATCTCCAGGCCTAAACCTTTTAAAAAGATTAAAGCGGAAAAATGAAAATCTCAAGTACTCAATTGCGAATTGCTTCATTTTCTAATGTTTGTTTAAATATTGATAGGAAGGGTGTGTAGAAGAGGGGGTGGGGAGCTGAGAAGGGCTGCAAGTTATTCTTTCCTGAACTTTTACAGTTTCTAAACTGAGCTGTGCCAAATAACCAGCAGCATACCCATGGCAACACAATTTGGATCAGAAATTAAACAGATACTGGAGTTCAAAATGCGTTCTCTTTGTTCCATTTTCTCTTTACAGAAAAAAAATGCAATATTTTCAAAAACACACAGTTAAGATCACAGTATAGCAAAGTTCTTATTTCAAGTATTTCTTTTCACTCTAAGTTATTTAGTCTTCTAAAGCACAAAGCCTTTTAACTAAATGGTTATACTTCCTTAGTATTTAGATCTTGTTGCAACTGAGAAGATTTTGGTTTAGCATCTCAACTGGTGTTGACCTCATAGACCCATTTGGGTCACCAGAAGAACCTCATTTCACATCAGCTGACATGTTGTGGCATTATGTACATGTAAGCCCTGGTCATGCAAACACCTATTCATATATTTAATTCCAATACACAGAGAGTTCCATTGAAGCCACTTGGTCACCTAAGATCATAACATGGACAGATGTTCAGTACAAGCCAAAAAAGTAACTGAGTTTTTGCTATCCTATGTACATTACAGACATGACTGACTGATTTCACAAAGCATAGATGGAGAAGTGTGTGTTTAGTACTAATTCCACGCATGATATTTCTGCTACTTAATCGTGAGAAAAACAATTCATATCTAATGTTATTTTAGCCATCTATGTTTCCATAGCATTCTGTCATTCTTGCACACACACCAATTAGCTAATTTGCCTGCTGTTGGAAACCTTGTTAGTCTGGCATGAATAAAGCCAACAGCAAAATTCCCATTAATTGGACAGAATCTCATCCATTGCCTCATAAGGTCTGAAAGAAGTTTCTATCCTTGTAAAAGCAAAAATAAAAATTTGCCCATTCCTCCATCAACAGCTCATAGCTTACGGTTTATCATGCTGGAAAACTTCTGTGGCTTGGAGATAATGTACATCTGCTTCTGTACATGGCGTCTTCTGGCACAGACAGGAGAGAGCTGGGAGCAGTTGGGTCTTAAGATGCACAGATTTACTTGAACTTCACAGACAGACCCTCATAACATATAAGCTAACATCCCTTCAGAATGTACACAATGAACAGGATTAATTTAGAACATATTAACAATAACGTACAGACAAGGTTACCTCCACACATCCTTTCTGAAACCTTTTCCAAAACTTTAAGCTTAAGTATTCTAGGCCTTCTCCCTGTCTTGAATAAAAACAATTGGGAAGGGAAGAAAAAATTATCTATTGGCTTTCAAAAGAAAAATTAAATTCACATACTTCAAACAGACAGCAGTAGTAGAAATCACCAATAAAATCCTCAACTTCACAAAAACAACTAAGCCTTTCCCTTCCTGATGATTATTGTCATCGTTGGTCTCAGGAACATACAGCAGTTTTCCGGCTCTAAGCAGCTAAAAGCCAGTAAGAGGCCGAGGCCCCTTTCAAAACCTTTGACATGGGAACAATTCCACTGTTTTCGCTGAATTTTTCCTGTGACAGACTGTTAAGACCAAGTCTTATGTAAGGTGTTTATGCCTGTCCAAGGAATGTGAGACAGTAACATTTGTTCCTGCCTCTGCACACTTTTGTATTACACTACGTATAATATCAATCTGTCCCAGTTTTAAAAAGCTACAAACATCATGTAACCCTTATAGCTATAACCTCGTATAATTCTTACAGCTGTAAGCTTTAACAATAGCAAAATTTACTCTGATGTAAAACACAACACCATCACACTTTCAGTTGTGTGTCTTTTAATGCAAGCCTGTTTTTCTACAACAATTTCAAATTCACAGCCTGACTGCCTGTGCTCAAATGTCAGAGGACAATTTTCTTTAACCATAAGCTTTGAGTTCTGTCTTTCCATTCAAGCTTCTGCTGTCCCAAGGAGCTCCATTTTCATTTACTACATTTTTTTTCCAAAAAAAACAGTGACGCTCTTGTTGAGAGGTTATTTAACTTATCCCTCAGCTTCAAGACAGAATTAACTATATTTAAACCATTCCTAACAAATGTTTGTCTAACCTGTTCTTGAATATCACCACTCGTGAAGATTGCAGTGCCTCGCCAGGCATTCAGTTCTAATAACTCATTATTCAACCCTTTAAAGGTTTCTCCTAATGTCTAATATAAATGTTCACTGCTGTAATTTAAGCTCATTACTTCTTGCATTGTTCATAGAAGACCTAGAGAAAATTTACTTTCTTCATCTTTTACGCTTTTGAACTCTTATCACAACAGATCTGTTTTGTACAGACTTATCAACCCCAATTTTATCATCTAAGAAAAAGTGAACACAATTTTAGATAAGAAAACATAGCAAGGCTAATATATTTAGAAAAAAAGTAGATCCCATTTTGGACCTACTATCTTTATATCTATGATCATATACAGTAAAACATTTTAACAATGGTCATTTATCATGTTCCTCAAGAGAACCAATAAAATGCAATGAATACACATCCTCTGATGTTGCACAGATACAAAATGTATAGTTTGTTTACAAACTAATATTACTTACTGAATGTAAAATGAAGCAACATTTTAAAAAAATATATTGGTAAAGGTCCAAAGTTTACATTTTCTAAAATATTAAGTTCATGTTTTATTTACAGACCAGCTTTCAAACAATTATTGGCATTTTAAGATAACTGCTTAACCTGATGAGTACATGAATAAAATGAAGCTGTAAAAAAAACCCAACCAAACAAAAAAACAATAATCAAAGTTCCATATAACAGTTTCAAAAACGCTATTTCCAATTTCTATTTAGAAAAGCAAGATGTGATATACCACACAGTACCTTACCAGAAACTGGTCTAACACTTTCATATGCTATAGGTATCGCAAGTGATCAATGTTATCCAACCACGTGCCCAAGAATGCATTTTTTTTACCATTCCAACTTCAAATGAAGTTTTGACAACAGTTGTAGTATTTACAAATTTTAAATAAAGGCTCAATATCCCTTTGGGTTACATTACCACTGTTACTGTGTCTTCTCTCCTTGACTACACGTAGCAGACTGCAATCCAAAGACCATGTATTTTGTCGACTCTGTGAGTTAACAGTTAAATAAGCAGCATCTACCCCAGCTTGTCTGAAAAAAAAATAGGCAACTCTAAGTAACAGACTATTAGTGAACGCTGATTCTGGAGCAATTACGACTGAAATCACTCTCTGAAGTCTCCCTCTTGCTGAGGTGTGCCAGAAGGCAGAAGCTTTTAAACTTGAACAGGACCTATTAGCTGGTATGAGCAGCCGTGACACAAAACCCAGCCTGAAAGCTGCAGGCAAGTATGCGATAGCCCATGGCTGTGCTCTGCAGCTGCGGAGGTCTGGCAGTGACACCCGGTCACTCACCAGCGCAGCTAATCCTCCCATGCTGCCAGAAACACTCCTTTGCCTCAGATCTGCTAGGTTAGGTGAACTGAAAGCTGCATAATAAAAACTACAGCCTCAGGCTGTATTAGCTTTAACTAATTTCCACCGGGTCCAAGTAAGGAAAATAACTCCTCCATGCTGCACCCTTTTTCCTTCGTGGCTCTGTCCCATCTCTGGGGGCCTGCCTAAGAGTGAACATAGGAACAAATGAGGCAGACTCTTTTCCTCACAGACGGGATTGGCGAATGCCACGACCCTTCTGCTTTGCCAGCCAGGACCACTGTGAATAATGCAGTTTTTTCAAGAAAGCAAGTATTTCATTAAACTTGCCACCTTGATTAAAATAGGAGGATGTCTGAGGGAATGGAATAAGAAGCAATTTCATTTTGATCACCGTCCTCCCTTACACTCTGTTGTACCAACCTCTACACCTACATTAGGTGAAAAAAGGAGGAAGTAAAAAGCCTAGGGAATCAATGTCTGTTTCTCAAAAGTTGTAGGTATAACATTTTCAAAATTATGAAAAACAAGTATTTCCTTTCCATGGTTGTTATTTTATGAGATCTCAGCATTTTTAAATGTAACTCACTGATTTCAATGTCTACATCATATGCAGTATTCCATACTGGATGAAACAAAACATCAGCCAGTGATGATCCCTGTTTTATAGAGGACTCGATCATATTCTCAAATTAAATCAGGTACTAGTGCATTATACTGCTGATGACAACAAAACGATTTCATATTCTAAGAATACCCATCTCTGAAATGTTTTAAAATACCTAAACAAGCAATGCTATGTGTTCCTATGTAGCATTCAAATCCTCTAAAAATAAGTTTTCTTGAAAAGATAGCTCTCAGTCTAAACACATACCAACAATATATTTTGTTCAATTTAATTTCTTATATTATTTCTGATAAAGTTTCTGCTTTAGCTTTTAACTACAAGCTATAGTTTCTAATTGCTGCTCTGCTTCAGCAGCCATAGCTGCTGCCTGTAACTGTTCTGTTTCACTCTGGATGGAATTGGCTGTAGTAACTTGTTTTCTTTCACTGTGCATATTGTTCTCGTGCCTTTTTAGATCAGATGCTTTAGCAAATGCTTTAGTGCAGGAACTGCAGACAAAAGGTTTCTCTCCTCGGTGTCTTCTTTCATGGTCTTTGAGGTGGGACTTGTGCTTGAAAGCTTTATCACACATATGGCATGCAAATGGCCTCTCATTACTGTGAACTCTCTCATGCTTTTTTAGATCTGGTGCACGAATAAAAGACTTTCCACATACCTCGCAACTGTAAGGCTTGTAACCTGTGTGTATTTTCAGGTGCTCTTTCAAATGAGCTTGCGTGGTGAAGCCCTTAGTACACATTTCACAAACAAATGGTCTATCAGCAGTGTGTAGCTTTTCATGTTTTCTCAATCGCGCTTCATCAGAAAAGGTCTTACCACAAGCCTGACATACAATGTGTTCCCTGTGACCGTAAAGCAAATACTCAAACTTCATATCCCCAGCTGCTGTGGTCCAGCCTGGTGTCTGTTCATCTTTGACTTCACTTATGCCATCATTAAATGTCAAAGCCTGAGGGGTCTGAGATCCTAAGTCTTTCGATTCGGTTGTTTCCATAGGCTCTACTTCTTGGCCATAGCAGTTTACTTTTCGAACCTCTTCACTTCCCAACTCTTTCAGAATCGCCTCCTGCACTCTCAGGGTAGTGGTAGGTGATTTTCCGTCTTCCTGACTTGGGGGAGTTCCTTCCACTGTCACATCTGATGGACTGTCATCATGATCTCCAATTTCTTCCACCTCATCGTCTTGGGTATCATTAGGTTCCCCCATAGAACGGTTTATTTTTAGACAATACTTGCTCTTGGACTGTGTGTTTTCTTCAGGACTAGATACATCACGTTTTTGAGAGCAAAGTTTATCCAGAAATCGGATACCAAGAATCTGGCCTGAAGACATCATCAAATTTACATCCTCTTTCTTAACAGAAATCTTTGCAGTATACATATAATTGAGAACTTCCTCAAAAATATCAGAACGAAGAAAATCTATTTCTATTACTGATGAACTATCAACTTCCAGTTTTTTGAAAAGCTTTTTGAAGTAGGTACTGCAGGCAGCAAGGACGCATCTATGTGCTCTGAATTTAACATCTTCAACCACGATAGCTATGTCACAAAATTCTCCTTCCAAACGTTGTTCATTTAATGTTTTCAGGAACACAGTTTTGTGATCGTCGTCATTATATTTAATGGTTTCAGACATACTGATGAAAAACTCCTATAAAATGACATGGGAAAGTTTTGTAATTTTTAGTATAAAGTAGTCTAAGTCATAAAATCCCAACAGCCAATGTCATCTACACACTAAAAGAATTGCCAATGATTTTTTTTTTTTTTGCTTAGTATGACCAGAAAAAGCCTTTCAGATTATGAAAGCATTACTCTTAAACTTCTTCTAAAATTGCGAATACATAAAGGTCTTTCCCTAGGTTATATGCTGTACGTAGTGATTTACAAAGGATAATTTTTTGTATCAATATATCAGTTTATTCAAATATTATTGATTCAGTTAAATGGAAACTTCCTCTGTGAAGTTGCAATTCCCAGTAAATGTATGATCCAACTGCAGTAGAATTCACTCTTACAGGTAAAGAAAATGCTAATACTAAAAAAATGTACACAGAAAATACTCTAAATGTGTGAGCATACCAAACTAAATGTGACATATCAAATATAAGCCTTACCATGAACAATGCAGGAAATTTTCTGTACAAATGATTATTAAATATTTGACAGATGATTAACCCTTACAATGGGCCACCTTCAGCCTGAAAGACAGGAAGATAATAACATTTTAAGAAATGATAAAATCTATTCCAAAAATTGTTTTAAATTTATGAAACAAATTTGTAAACACAGTATTTTCAATTATTTAAAATTACACAAAATGCACTGTTAAAATACCCAGTTATTTCGACAGGTTCTACAGATGACTGCATAAATTGATCTGATAGTGCTGTTGTCATAAACCACGTGTTTACTTTCCTCTGGCTACTTCACTCCCCTGACTCCACTTTCCTGCTACTTGCTTTGCACTGCATCTAAAACTCTGAAAAAGCTCTACAGGAATCAACAGCTTAAATCCCGTAACCAACCCATCAAAAAGGTGACTAGTCTTCTGCTGAATCAGTGAGCTGAGCAAGCCTAGCGGAGGGTCCGGCAAGCAGAGCAAACATCCCAAAGGACAGCAGACTGGTCTGTGGATGGATGCGCATCCAGGACCAAGGAAAGAGACACTGAGGATACCAGATCTTCAAAAATGGAGATACTTGAACAGCAGAAGGCTAAGGCAAAACACATAATTTAAATGATTCAATCTCCCATAGGTATCCAATTATGACAGAAGCCGGAAATGTGGCGGAAAGGAGGGAAATTCAGTATTTGGTTCAGACACTTCTCTCCATCACCTGGCACAGAGCTACTGGGAACTCCTTTCCTAAATTCTAATTTATCCTTGAGCATATATAAAACGTAAGCAGCTGACAGGCATGCAGCTTCTACTCTTGGTGCTGGGCGTTTAACATAGTATGGGAACACTTGGCTCCCTACGAATACCTTTACAGGTCTGTCAGCATATAAAGCCACTGGCTACAAAAGAACTGAGGAAAGCCAAAATAATTTTCTTAGTCCTCAATAATGAGATGTTAAGATAGCCAGATAGGAAGCGCATAAATATTTGAAATAGACAAAAGAAAACAAAACCAAGAAACACTTTGTGTATTTTTCTAGGCTGTCTGGGTCTACCATCCCAGGAAAATATATCAACCCAGCACTGAAAAGGACAGGACCAACTATTTCAGCAAGATCCCTTAAGAGTTCTTTGCAAGCTGGGAAAAGTGCTGTTTTCTTTTTAAGCAAACAGCAAAACATCACCACAAGTAATCTAGCAGCAATCCCACCCTGTTTTGTTAAACAATATACAATTTTGATGCAATTCTGTTGGGACTTGGTAAACGAGAACCAATTACAGGAGAAGTGACTGGCTGGAAACAGTGTTGCTGAGTACACTGGGATGTGCAATTGGTGAAAGAACAAAGTTACTCCTCTGACAGCGGAGCAGTGCAGGCAGTTGACAGTCCAAGGCAAGGGGAAACTCCCGTTGCCACTGGGCTACTTATTCCGCGGGGTCATCCTCATTATTCCTACACGCATACGCGCTTTTTACGCTGCCGTTACCACCACGGGAACGGGGGTGGGGGCGAGGGGAATATGTCTGGGGTTGTAACTGTTGGTGCAGCTCCTGCCGCCGCCGTCCCAGACACGCTCGGTGCCTCG
>VYZM01004220.1:83555-113869 GCA_013398915.1 Dromas ardeola | reverse complement strand
ATAATAACACTAGAATTGTACAATCTAAAGAACCATCATGGTATGCATTCTTTGTGTCTTTCTTCCTTGGTTTATGCAGTGACCAGAATGACATCACTCAAGAACACGAATAAGTGGTAGTAATCTTTTGTCTTTGCTGCTGCAATTACTGTAACAACAAAACCAATAAAAAGCTCAAGGGTTCTTATTACTTGTATTTTAATTAATTACTTAACAGAAAATATTATAATTGAAAAGAATAATTCTAGTGATGTTAACACCATCACATCATCTGCTGGAGTCTTTTTCTCATTTTGGCTACTTTTGAACTGTCAAAAGTTCCTCTGACTTCCCCTACAGATAGAAAGGTTTCCAGAAGTACACAAGAAATACGTATATGAACATAAAAAGTTTTGTTTAGTTATTCAAAAAGTGACTTCATCTTAAAATTGGCATGATAACAAATAAATGGCATTCAACTAAAGTAAATATATATGTATTAATCTTTAAGTATTTTTAGGAATGCTTGGCACCAGAAAAACTACCAAAACCACAGCACACTGAGATAGCTATAGAAAAATCGGAAGAATCTTAATTTCTCAAAAAGTTTTTTTATTTAATATCTATACCCATTAATATCTATACCCATTATTCATATATTAGTGATGACTCAACAAAATAAAAAAACAAGTCATTCATTCTTCTCTTTCTGTAGGCAGCAACCAAAGCTGTACCATGCTCAAAGCGGGCCTTAGTAGCTCTTTCTGCACTTTAGATAGGGAGTTGTGAAACCTGTGTGTACTGTTGCTCACCTGAGAAAGCATGACATTAGCAGCTGGTGTCTCCATTTGCCTGGAAGTACTTCTCACACTCTGTTTGCTTCCTGAGTCAATTCCACTTTCTCTTGCTTTAAAGAGGTTACAAAATCTGTGAAGACCACTTGAACGTGCAAACAGGTTACTGTCTCCCTTATGATAAGGAAATAATTACTAGAGTAGGCATACTGTTTGAGCAGGTTTTGACTGAAAGATGTAGATTTATAAAACTGTTTGATGGGATTATGTCAGTTTCACAACTTTACATAGAAGATGGCAAAATATTATTTTTTTACTTTGGTGTTAAATGAGATAAATTGAACACTTTTTTAGCATTTCACTCTGTTTCACTGAAACACGTAAATTACTGAATTCATTTTACTATTATAAATATGTATGCACTGATATTTATCTATATATTTTATATATACATCTAGCCTATATACGTAATATCCACATGAAACAGAAAACTTTATTGAGGGGAATAGTTCATTGTTTCCAACTACATTTTTGAGATAATTTTTATTTTGTAAAAATTTTTGGAATGACAAATTTTTTTTCTCTTTGGAATGAAAACGCTCAAAATGTCGCAATTCAATTGAATTCTGAAATTATCTGAAATCAAGTATCTGGCAAAAAACGTTATTTACTTTTGTATATCTAGGTTAATGTCATATCTTCCCAGGTAAAAGCCTTCCTCATTCTATTCACATGAAGTGGTCTTGCTGAAGTGCATTAGCTATGGAGGATGAATAAAAATCGTCACACACACACACGCCTTCCCTTGTCTAGATGGAATTATTTTCATTAGCTGCATAAAAGACTGTGTGTTAGATCATAAATCCATGGGTTACAAACAGTGGAGTGGAATAGTGTTTGTGATGGGGATGGTATTCATTAACCCTGGACTCATTTGGGAGACACAGAAAATGTAATGGCACAGTTTGGGCCCATATTCCCTTTTCCTGAAACTCTGCCTCTGACATCATAGGAATCCCACTGGTAAGCAAAGGGTAGGACATGCCATTGAGATCTAGTGTCATGATTAAGCACTTTCTGCAGAAAAGTTACTCTCTATGAGGATGGATGCTGTGGAGCATGGTGAGGATAGCATGATATAGATCGCACAAGAAACAATACCATGCCTAAATGGAGTAATTATGGGAAAACCCACAAGGAACTTTCGATAACATTTAGTAAATGAAGGAACAAAGTAAGCTACTGAGATTGAAAAATTTGTTTCTTTTCTTGCAGTCTGGGAATCTACATATGAAAAGATCTGGGACATTTTATACAGGGCTTTATCTCACAAATATTATTTTTAAACAATTATCAAAAGGTCTTGTTCCACTAAAGAAGTAATGATAATTTTAACTTAGTTTCATTTGAAGTTAATGAGACTATTCATATGATTTAGGCAACTGTTTGAACATTATATTGGGCCAACCTTAAAAGAACAAAAAACCCTCCAGAAACTGGTTTAAAATATATTTAATGTTTTAATAAAATAACAATTAAAGGTCTTTTTATGGTAATTCATTTCTAAAATTAATGTTCTGAATAATTATGAACAAATTTACAAATATACCCAAAAAGCTAGCTCTTTGAATCACATCCATCTTTTTCTTCTCACCCCGTGTTTTCATGAGCGTTTTAACATAGTCAGATATGCCTTAGAAAGCCATAACATGACATTCTAAACACATATAATCTAAATGCTGCTCTTCCACTTGAACTAATGATGTACACGACTCTAGCAGACAAAGAATATTCATTTGCAATAAATCAAAAGGCTCTGTGCTTTCTATAATTGCACATAAAAATATATTAAAAGAAGCTATTAAGGTTGCAAAGTCAAGCATTCAAAAATTAGAAAACCCCAGAATTAAAATTACTCATGCAACCTTAATTTACTCTGTCAGTGTATATATTATTATAAAGATGTTAATAATATGATCAGGTTCTACTTTTTTCTTTTTTCCACAGGACCTTTGCCTCATAAAATAGATAATGTTTTTTTACAAATATTCACTATTCTATTCACTATGCTGTTTTACCCTCACCATTCAATGTGTAATCTCCAGGACATACCTATTTATTCAAGGCTCTTCTGAAGATGCAATGACGAACATCCTTCATGGATTATCTATAGTGCTGATGATTGTCTTATACAGGAACTTAAGAGACACAAGGAAATTTATCCTCCTGCAAAAGGAACTGGATTGGAATGAGATTCATGTCAAAGGTACTCCCAAATATGGATGCTGAATTTGAGAGGCCTGTTGCCTGAATTTTTTTCAAAGACACCCTAACTAGGTAGCATTTTGTAAGTTGAAATGATGATTTTTATTTGCTGCACTTGCAGCTGTGAATTCTTAGTGCTTCTGCCAATCAAGTCCTTGGGTCTCTAACCATCCAACCAAGAAACACCTGACGCAATGGTGCAGACCTCCACCTCCCCTGGGCCCATTGCAATGTCAATACCAACGTTGTTCTTGCTTTAGTTACAAGGGTGGTGGGACCAATATTGCTCTTGTTTCAATTGCAAGTGCAGTGAGCTGGTACAATCTGGCACTTTCTGATTTTGCCTCCTGCTTCAAAGTTGCGTGGGATCCTAAATTCACATTTTGTGACACCTGAGGAACTCACAAATAAGGTTCTATCATTTTCTCACGAAAAAATCTTTTAAAATTTCTTGTCCAGAAACATAGAGGAACTCTGCAGCATAGTCACAGTCTCTGAAGCTAGAATTTGAATCCTGACAGTGCCATCCTGTGAGTCAATGGATCCTTGAGTTAATCAACTCACCCTGAAGGTGATACCTATATATGCTCAGCTGCGTAGTCCTTCAGTCTCCATCAAGTATATTGAGTATATTATATTTAGCTGAGTTCAAGGGCAGCTGCAGCACCTAGTTCACGTGTAGACACCCAGACTTAGGTGTCTTAATCTGCAAGTTGAAATCCACTCCAGTTTTCTCGCATAGTCCTAACCATGAGATTGTTCTGTTTTGTCCTTCCCTTAACTTCCTGTCCTTCACTTTCACTATACATCTTCCAACTTCTACAACAAAAGATCCTTTGCTATAATTAACAAAGCTTAGATGATGTTTAGAAAACAACATAATGCCTGTTAATGTAGCTCACTTTCCATGGAAATTCCTGAAAATTTTTTTCCCTGATGCTGGCAGCAATTTCCAATTAACCTCTTTGTCTTTAGCTAACTTTAGCCTTCATAAAGGCATAGCCACATTTGGCCTTTGCCTTTCCAAGATTTTCTGTGAATATCTTCCAGTTTTCCTTTGGAATTCTTCTCCAATCTTCCTTTGACTCATTTATTCTTCTAGCTCATTCCTGAAAATTTTCAATTCATCACATTTTCCTGTTCTTTTGATAAAAAGGACTTTTTCACCCCCTTGAACCAATCCATTGTCCTGTTCCTCATCCCAACTTGTCAGTCCTTGTGTTCTAACAATCCATCACTATCTCTCATTCAGAAGACAGTCAAGTTGTTGACCAATTTTATACTGCTTACACACAGTGAGAAGTGACCAAAAATATATTCTTGTTACAGTGACAATTCAAAACATTCCATAGATAGCTTTCTGGGTTTGAGGTCTTCTCAGGACTCAAGGTTGAGCTAATGGAGAAACTGACGGCAATAATAATTGCCACCTATGTGAGGACTAAGAGCAAGACTAAGCCCTATGCTAGAAGGCTTTGCAGATGGCAGACGCATAATAAGACATGGGAAACCTCACACAGTCTGCAGCAGCCTAAAGCTACAATTTCAGGAAAAGTCCTACTTGACCATCGGAATGGATGAGCATGCCCAGTTTAGCATAAGGAAGTATATTTTTCACCAGGCTATAGATAAATTTGGAAAGGATTTCAAAAGGGAACAAAAAGCACACATTATTTTCCTGCCATTGTTACAGTCCCTCCCCCAAATCCTGTAGAATTTACAGTTTCCTATCTAAAAGACTTTTTAGCCTGGGATAAGCAAATAATGCTTGAAATTTTAGAATACTTCCGGAATAGTTTAGTCATCATGGCTGAAATTTTGCAAAACAATTCAACTTCACGTATTCCATTAGGAAAAGATATTTCAACCCAGATAACACTATAAGGTTACTTACATGCAGTGAGGTCTTGTCACAGATGTCCAGTAGTTTTAATAATATACAGTAATATCCACCCCACCAGTAATTACTGAACTTCGATGTATATTCTTAGCTTACAGGTGAATGAAACCTAATTAAAATAATCATCACTGTTACATTCCCTACTAAAGGTCTGATCATATATCTTCTAAAATCATTTAAGGGCTATAGCACATGGTCTTACATGTTCAAAAATCTTCCATCCAGAGGACAGTGAAAACAGGGATGTGTGGTGAACTCTGATCTCCCTCTCTGATTTAAAGCCATAAACCTGGAGGCATTAAAAGTAAGTTAATACTTGTTGAAAAAAGAAATTGCAAATGTGTTTAAAAGGTAATTACTGAATAATTCCTTTAGTTACTTTGCTCTCTTCCTTTCTCATTGAACTTGACCCTGTTGTCTATAGGAAGCATTATAAATTTTGAAAGTCTCCCATGAATTGGACATTTTAATGAACTACTCACAGCAGTCACCTGTCAGTGGCCAGTGTATTGGAGAGAGTGAGTGAAAATTTATCTCTCCTGCACGATATATAACATTACTTTTCACAGGGACCTGGGCTAATTTAACTCTGCTGTTTTCTGAATTAACAAGGCTTGTCTTCAAACCTTTCGACATAGGAGCATTCTGTTCTGTTATTATTTTAGCGCTCGCCTTCCCACCCTCCCTCAGGACGTGCGTTATTTAATCCATCTGGAGCCTTAGTAACCAAGCTCCCCTGCTCTCCCTGACCCCAGTGATTTATGCTTCATATTTCATGCTGTGGTTGGTCTTTTACCACTTATACTCCCCCCTCCTTCTCCTGGTCAATCTTTTTCTTTTTTTTTTTTCCCACCTCCCTCGCACCTCCTTTTTTTTTTTAAGAGGAAGGATAAATATTTGACAAGTGGACTGTTTGTCATGCAAGCCCTAACACAGTTACAGTTAGAGAGGGGAATAATTCAATCTGCCAAGACTTAAATGCTGATAGATCATTGGCTGTTGCTAGGCCAAGGGTTGTGCCACTCATAATTTTTCCCACCGATACAACTATTTTATGGAATATGACATACATCTTTAGGTGTTAAATCATCCCTAGAATAATTTGTCTGTCAGGAATCAAAGTGAAAGGAAATAAAATACCAGAGCACAGAGTCGTATTGCTAAATCTCATATTCCACAGAGGCTCACTCTTGCACTTTAGCGTGTGGTCGTATCTGTGTCTTTAAATAAAAACAACTTGCACAGAGAGGGAAGAAAACCACGAAGGAAGAGCAGGGGGGAAAAAGCATTTGCATTGTGAATGTTGGATTCACAATCAGTCTCCCCTCGCTCGGTGCCTTCCTTACTCCGCGTTCCTCATATCCTTCTTATCAGATTTCATGTTTAATGCCCACCCTGAACCCCCCGTCCCACACCCACAAATCTGACTGAACACAATAGCGCTGATAAAACGGAAGCAAATTTCTTCTATTAGTGACTGACAGCAATTTGAACAAAATGAAGTTGTACCATGATATCGTTATATATACAAGGTGCAAATAACCTAGTTTGAATAATCACAGCCTCTGTCCTTTTAAATGATTTTTCTCCCCCATTTAAAGGGAGGCCTTTGATGTGATAATATTAATTCCCTCTGTGCTTGGAGGAAGAAAAAAAAAAAAAACTAGGAGAAGCGGAAATTAAATGAGTAATGCAATGTCAGTCAATCTTTTAAACCAGGGCCTTATTAACAGCTAATCATTTTGTCATTTTGTCGCTCAAAGTAATGAATTTGATAGGAGGAGAAGGGAATGTTTTATGTTTATTTTTATTAGTTTTAAACAGAAACAGTTGTGGAAATATTATATTATCGAGACTCGCAGCATTTAAGTGGTTTCTGTTCAGCATATCGCTATTTTTCTTCTCTGCCAGTATCTGATTGCCATAATTTTGAATAATCTGCTTGTCTTTCAAAAAAAAATTGAAAAGGATATTCATCTCAGGCATAGCACGGGGTTCCATCATTGGAGATGCATTAGGCTTTTGTTAGGTATTTCTTTACATCCTATTTATTCAGAAGTATCTAAGTAATTAATCGCTAGCAGGATAGTTATGCAGCTGAAAAGAACAGTATATGTTCCTCAGCCGCCAGTGTCTGAAGACCAGAAAAAATACAGGGAAAATCCCATGAATAACTTTCTATTTCTAAAAGCGCAATGCACGGGTTTGTTTTATTTTAAAATTCTGTAGGCTATGGCTACACATTAAACACGTACTAGTAGAATGCATTAAAAATGTGTTGCTGAGGATGGATTCTCTATCGACGTCCCTGTAGCATTCTCCTTTGAAATGGCAGGGGTGACCTCTGAATTTGGACTCCAGAGGACTCTCAAATTAAGTACTTTGAATACGGTGCCATTATAAGGCTTGATCTCATGTTGATGGGAGTTTTCCATCAGCAAAAACTGCAATATCAGGCACACAGAGAATATAAGAATTTACAGTCTCTTATGGGGTTACAAATTCGGGTTTGCCTCAGTGTTCCCTTTCATACGCTTCCATTACATTTATGTATTTACTTATTTTATTTACTTACTATATACACACTTATTTTAGAGATATATTTTAAAAGCCAAAGAATGGATCATGACTGTAGAGTAGCACAGCAAAATACAGTTCCCGATCTCCAGCTCAAGGCCAGCCTTCATTTACCATGAGTTAAGTTAGCAAGCAAATCAATACCTAGTAGCCTAGTGATATATCTGGTGATTTACTTACTCATTGACTGAAAAGTAATTGAGTGGGTTAGAGTACATGTGAAAATACTTCTCCAGCATTAGCAAAGGTTCCATTTCATTTTTATTTTCAAACATGAGTGTATGGAAATGCTCTCCACCAGAATGAAAGCATTTGCTGCACAGGGAGAAACACGTGAAGGTGGCTAAACCAAACCCATTCCTTGAAGTCCGAACAGAAAATGCTACTCTACTCAAATTATAAAATGCTAGTTATAGACATGTCCTACTTCCAGATAATTTGAAAAATGAAGGAATGTATCTTCTGTTGAAATTTGCCAATGGCAGGAAAAAAGGCGCCGTACTACTCACAATTTCAAGTTACAGAATCAAAGTAGAAGCAAAGTGATTTTTACAAAACACTGAACCAAAGCTTATGGCTGGCTCCCACTTGAGTTGTAGAGTTGTGGGTTGTTCTCTTCCCTAAGAATTCAGACATATTCACAAGTTTAATAAATTGATATAGATCAACTGTTACCACAGTAATTGTCATCATAGCCACTCAGCCTGTGGCAAATGAGATTTCATCTATTCACCTATTAACTAAAAAATCAGTGAAAGAAAATTATATGAAGTTGTTACATCTCACATTTTTGGTGGTCCAGGAATACACACAGAGTACCCAAAGGTCAGTTGACATACATTAGCTTGGCTAAGCTGTGGTAATGAACTGGTGTTTGGAGTCCTAAACATGGCATGATATTGGAACAACAACCCTTCCAACTCTCTGGGTCAGCTGATGTTCTAGTTGTCTTCTTACCAGGATGTAGAAAAGGGAAGAAGAGGAATATGAAATACTTTTATCAGTGTAAGCATTTTAAATAAATTATGTGAGTGTAAACCATTATCATATGGCAATGATACTGCTGTTTCTCAGTGAAAATATTACTCAGGAGTCTGTGCTAAATGCTGAGTCCTCCTTTTCATTATCTTTACATATCTATGTGTCCTCTGTGCTGTAGAACAAATGCCCTTGTGGGAACTGATTGCTGCCATTAGATTGTTGATTCAGTTGATCGCTGCTTTAGGCTGTTCATTCTCATACTCTCCTCAGAGAAGCTTGTCCTGAGACTCTGGTAAGGCAGTTTCTTTTCAGAAAACGAAAATCCTTCAAAGCATTAACAGACATATTATTTCCTTTCTGTTTGTAGGGAGCAAAGACATCACAGAAATAGCTGGATCCATAATCTACAGCATATTCGGAAAAGACACAAATTTTGCAAATTGCTCTATAATTATTTGGAACTGAAATTTCAGTATTGAAGAGAGAAAGAGTAGCTACAGAATCACAGAATAATTTAGGTTGCAAAGGACCTCTGGAGGTTGCCTAAGGGCCAACATGTATCAGGTGGCTCAGGGGTCTGTCCAATTGAATTCTGTACATCTCTGTGGATGGAGACTCCACAGTCTCCTCAGTCACTCATCAGTTCATTGTTTGGCCATCCTTCAAGATTGAATCTCAGTTTTCAGCAGCTGAAACCAAGTAATATATTGATAATGCACTGAGGGGAAGAAATCCAACTCCAAATACATTTTTTTTCTTTTTGACCAAAAAAGTTTAAATTTTTCTACAGAGCCTTTTACTTTTTAATCAAAAAGTATTTTCTGACCCATGTGTTTCTGGTAGCCTTGGTCAACATTTTGAACATTTATACTTCAAGTTTTAGGAGCAACTGCCAAAGCTCATTTTTAGTTTAAAAAGCTGATTTAAAATCCTTTTGATGAAAAGCAGCTTCAGCTATCCTGTTGT
Source organism: Dromas ardeola (assembly GCA_013398915.1). Taxonomy (NCBI): domain Eukaryota; kingdom Metazoa; phylum Chordata; class Aves; order Charadriiformes; family Dromadidae; genus Dromas; species Dromas ardeola. Next base: position 104,407 of record VYZM01004220.1, on the reverse strand, counting down.
AAGAAAATTGCAAAATGGCCACATGACTCTGAAAATGCATGCATAAAATATCACTGTTTAAATACAAAATTTAGACTGGAATTTGGGATACAGACATGTTTCTCAGCTAAGGGTATCCACATTCTTCTTCTGAATCTTCTCTTATATACACATTCTGCATTTGCTATTAGAAAATGACACATCTTGATGCACATTTACAAATGCATTTTTGCTGCAAATATTCAGTGCATTCTTAATATACAGCTAATTTACTACACATGTAAACCCTATCTCTCCAGAATAAGGAGTCATCGTTAAGAATGCTGCTATTATCCATAAAATATAGAATCATAGAATCATAGAATCATAGGGTTGGAAGGGACCTCTGGAGATCATCTAGTCCAACCCCCCTGCCAGAGCAGGGCCACCTTAGAGCAGGTTACACAGGAACGCGTCCAGGCGGGTTTTGAATGTCTCCAGAGACGGAGACTCAACCACCTCTCTGGGCAGCCTGTTCCAGTGCTCTGCCACCCTCAAAGTAAAGAAGTTCCTCCTCATGTTGAGATGGAACTTCCTATGCTCAAGTTTGTACCTATTACCTCTTGTCCTATTGCCTGGTACCATTGAAAAGAGCCTGGCCCCATCCTCCTGACACCCACCCTTTAAGTATTTGTACACATTAATTGGGTCACCCCTCAGCCGTCTCTTTTCCAGACTAAACAGGCCCAATTCCCTCAGCCTTTCCTCATAAGAGAGGTGTTCCAGTCCCCTAATCATCTTGGTAGCCCTATGCTGCACCCTCTCCAGCAGTTCCCTGTCCTTCTTGAGCTGGGGAGCCCAGAACTGGACACAGTACTCGAGGTGTGGCATATGAAATGTGAGGGATCATAAAGTGTAAAAATCTGCACTAATTTTCACCTAATCATTCCTCAGTTCTTCACAATAAAGTCTTTTTTTCCCCAAGTATCATCTCTTGGAACTACAAGTTTCTTATTCTTGCCCCAATCTCTTTCTCATATTTAAAGATGTCTGAACTCATCACTAGGTGGAAACAGGGCTTGGAGATTTTCTAACCAGGACACAAAGGTTTAAGAAACTGAGGACAGCCACTGAAACATGTTTGTATGGATACAATTGCAGATTCCTTTATTTTGACCAAACATGCACGCACTTTCACTACAGTACCTCATACTTCAGGAGTTTTATCTTTCCATTTGAAAGACAGGAAGGAGTACTTTTTACAGAACATAATGTTATTTACTGACAATTCACATTTTCCATAAAATGCCTATATGGGTGTGCATGTATCAATATAGGTTTCTATATTAATATTGATTTAAATATTGAGAGCTAGGTATTTGTGCAAATAGAGGAATCTGTGAGCAAGTATATATACTTATGAGAATACTTGAGGAGCAAACCATTTCAGAACACATGCAGGGATAAAAGCTGGTATAGTTGGAGGAATAGTATTGAAATATTTTGTTTTATAGAGAAAACCACCATGATTTTTACTAATTTATTGCAATGTTATTATTTGAATAACTTGTATTAAAGCTAGCCACAAGCAGATGTATTTGGCACACATGATTGAAAAAACTGGTGTAGAGAACTAGAACTGGAATGTGGGATATAGTATTCATCTCACCTCCTAAACTGTTGTGTAAGTAGCGTGTGAAGCATTTCTTTAACATCTAGGCCAAGAATTTTAAAATTAGGATCTTAAATTTAGATTCTTAAAGTCTATATGTAGACATACAAATAAATGACCTGTTTTTTTAAAAAATATTAAGTTCCCAAAACATTTAATCTCAATGAGAGTTCCAGGGTACTTGGTAGTTCTGAAAATCAGGCCATTTGTTTATATGATTAAATATTGGGTTTTAGGAACTTAAATTCAGGTTTATCCTTTTGAAAATCTTAGCCATTGACCGAAATTTGTGCCTAATAGAAATCAATATGAGCTTTGTCTCTGTTTTAAATGAGAGAAGGAGTATATAATTTCCTAAAAGATAAATCTATTCACAACAGCATAATATATAGACAGCTTGTGGAAATTTGAAGTCATGCCATTGTCTTGTAGGCAAGTGGCTGAAACACTGAGGATGATAAATCATAAAACCAACTGGGCTTTCTTCTGATAACTGGACACACTTTAAATGCCAAAAAGATAAAATATAGACTACTTTGTAATTTTTTTTTCTCTAATACTCTGAATAAGTAATATTATATGGAAAGTGACGGAATGCCCCTGATTTAATAGAGAATAATATTTCAAAGTCCTTATTCCTTGAATATGCTTTGTTTAGTCATCATTCAGGTCATCATTATGGATGACTTTCTGTACAGAGGTAGGAGAGGGAGACTATTTGTTGCCTGCACTTCAAAGAATACTAACGTGTTTAAAGCATGGAGTTTAATAAACTTTGCCATACAAAGTGTCCCCAAACTGTTCCCAATTAAATCAGACCCTAAAGATGCTAATTTATGAAAGAAAATATCTAAGGAATCAAAATGGTTAATTACATAATTAGTTTAAGAACAACTCTTCTACTTTGAGCAATGTATTTTTTCTGTTAAACAGTATTTCATGTCATGTTTTTTCTTTATACCGTAAAAAAAAAAAGCCAGCATGAAATGAGGAGTGAGAAGTAACAATGGTCTAAAGTTATTTTACTGGCCTCCAGACATACCTGCTGCATGCCCAGACCTTTATCCATATTATTCTCTGGCAAACAGGAAGTAGGGACTCACATCTATCTTAGTTAAATGCTTGTTATAGTCTCAGAACCAGAGTGCGGCATTCTCCTTGAGAATTATTATTTGAAGCACAGTTCCTTAAGATCCTTTTATGCACCTTTGTCACATTCGAGACACTCAGAAAGCTTTGTAGTTTGAGCAGTTTCAGTAAGACCTATATTTTGTGTGCCCTGCTAGGTTGATATGCTGATAGGCTATTTGGAGCTGATGATTACTTATTCTTTGAATAAAAGTGTCCTTATTTTGTCTCCTTCAAGAACCAAGCAAAATCTAATGACCCTGAGATTATAATTTTAACAATATTTATGAGGGGGGGGAGTTACGTGTATGTACAAGTAATTTCCCTAAATAAAAACATTTTATGTCATGTTCCAAAGATGCGTGTTAAAAAAGACGCATAGATTTCTGGTAATGTGATATGATATGGTACCTCTAAAATGCTCCAAGTACTGTCAGAAAACTATATATATGTGTGTGTATATATAGTTAATTACAGAAATGCGCACTTATGTTTAAGACATTCAAAACATTTAAATGGGCTCAGGGAAAAAATGAATTAATTTGTAACTTCTGTGGTTCACATTTAAAATCAAATATCTACTGCTCTAGTATCAGCATTGCTTTATTACCATCCTTTATGCCTTCTTTTTGGGTGTATTTAGGCAGAAGTTCTCTTTAAATCTGTTGTTGCTACTCTATTTTCCTAGACCATTTAATTGACTAGAATGTCGCCTTAGTTCACTGTTCCAATGGAAAAATAATGTGGTATCTTAAACAATTAATTAAACAAGCAATAGCCACGTACATATTTATGTTCTATATTTTATTGACAAATAGGATTATGTTACATGGATAATTTTCTGGAGCACACCCAAAATAAAAATAGAGCATCCTGTGACAAGTATATCAAGACCTTGAAAAGAGCCCATCTCTCATTAAAAATAAATTCAGGAATTGTCTTTTTCGTCAGCCTATGCTAGACAAGAACAGAAGTAATTTTACAGAGTGACTATTGCAGAGACAAATGGGTAAACACATAAAGCCTACTTGCTGACTACTACAAGGCAGCATCTTAAACAGTCACTTCCTCGCTTGCAGCAGAGGAATTCTGGAACGGCCCCTTGCCAATGAGCCAAAGAGAGAGGAGTCAGACTACTCAATTTAGAAGTGGATGATATTTTGTTTTAATTTCTAAACTTAATACTGTCCCAAAGGGCTGTGTCTATGCTTGTGAATAAAATGACTGGGTGTCTGCTCTTTGATCCCTGAGGGCATGTGGCACAGCACAGCGCGTGTCCACACACTTGAAATCTCATCATCTCAAAAAGCAAAGTAACATCATCCATGCTGCCTCTTGGTAACATTTTCTGAATTATTCAGTCCTCTGAAGTATGCCTGAGTGCTGTCTGGAAAGGATGCAAGGCCCACCAAGGCAAAACCAATCTGGGAAGTGTTTGAGCCTGCTCTGCTGAGTGTTTGAGGCTCTGCTTAGTTTAATAGTAGCCAGTAGTAGCCAGTCTGAACTTACTGCATTCATCAAGACACACAGCTCACATCTTGCAAAGAGGTTCACACAGGAAAAGCTTTTCAACATTTTAAGTAAGTTCTGAAACTTTCTGAGGACAATACAGTATATGTTACATACAGGGAAAGTGAATGTAGGTTTGAACAATCTACATCTCTCTCTTTTCTGTGCAGTGCATAGGCATGCACTGAAAAGGGAAATGAACATCTTTCCACGTGTTGAGAAGTCATGATACATGGTTTCAAACTTGCTGTTTTCAGTCCTTCTCCACAGTGCTATGCTACAGAGTGAATAGTTAGATAACTGCTTTACAGTCTGCAGTGAATAGTTCCAGACCTAGGATAGATTCCAAGAATTAAACTGATTAAAATGTTTCAAAAATCCATTAGATAGATTAGATAGCAGCTTGATCATTTAGAAATGTCCTCTTGTGATTTTTTTCATTTTAAATAATTATATTTTATTTAAAACAGTAGTAGACAGAGAAAGTTGCAATTTAATGTTGAATTCAATGAGGCTTTTTAAAAGCTTTCCTAGAAATATTCCTGCCATTTTAAAAAGCCTGTGACACACAAAGGTGACATGGGTGCTTGTGGTACTCTGCGTGACGTAATGCGCGAGGCAAGAAGCCAAGTACCTCCAGTGAATTTAGACGTACTAATAGCCTACCATGGGACCCCTCATCATTTTCCTTGCTATGATAGTTGTCATAATATGATCAATTCCAAATGTGATCTTGAAGAAACCACTTTAATTCTATAGATCTTTATATCCTGAAAAGATGGATCAAACCTACTTTCTGCCATAGCAGGTTGTTTGTGCTACCATCTACTTCTAGACATTTAATCTAGCAATTCTTATCAGGCATCTTGAGGTGCAAGGAAGCTTGTGTTCACATAGAGAGAAAATTCTTTCACTAACAATCGCTCCTTCAAGCTTGTTGGGGTTGCTTTGGCTAGAAGACCACCTAAATGAACAAGACTTGGATATTCTACTAGCTCTTCAAATAGTTCCTTCTCTGACTATGGGAAAGATTTATAATCTCCTTTTCAAAGAAGTCTGAGCTCCAGAGACTTAGAAGCATGCATTAGAGCTATAAACGTTAAGTCCTTTAAAAACATCAAGTCTCTGATTTAGTTGCAGCGAACCCATCAATGCTTTGATGGACTTTTAGTGCAGTTTGCCAAAGTAAAGAGCCATCTCCTCTCTGTGGTGACCCAAAGAGTATAAAGAAACATGCTGCATAAGCCAATGCAAGTAACAGGTAATAAGATGTTACATGAAAAAGCACCTCCTCTGGGAGTGCTCCTCAGCCTCACCTGCAGGACGGCAATTTGTATAGTACTGTATATCAATGATTAGCTGCTCTTGTTTTAATTTGTTGTGACAAATATGGCCCTGCGTATTGCTAATGCCTGCTCCTTGTGAGCTCACTTAAGTCATGAGGGACAGGGAAGAGCCTGCTCCACTTTCCTTCATCTCTGTGAGTGAAGACTGACTCTTAATTTAGACGTAAACAACAGAAACTGAATTTTCTGTTTCCCTGTATCTAGGCACTTGCTGTTTTCTTTTGATGTTTACTGTTATGATTACATCAGACGAAGAAATTCTCCTCTATCTTCTCCCAGCATCTTGAAAGCATCACTCATAATTGTTTCTCTTGCATAGCCTCAATTGAAATAAATGGGATTTCATCTCACAGTGGGCCAAGTTTGTGTTCCGTGAATGTTAGCTTAAGGAGAAACTATGTAAAAGATGAGTAAGTGTACAAATTGAAAATTAACATCGGGAGACATTTGGGTGTGTATTGAAGACACTTTTTACCTGAAGTGCTCCTCAGAGTGATATTTAAACTAAGCACCACTGATTTCCAGCAGCTTGTTGCTGCTTTTTTTTTTTTTTTTTTTTTTAATTTTGGGTGATTTTTTTTTTTTTTTTTTTAAATCTGGTGGTATTGTTGCTGTTGTTCTTTTCATAATTTTGCCTTCCTCTGAACAGTTACCCTGGGAATAAGGTGCAAACTGAGTAAAATTGTCCAAGTTCCTGAATAGGTAACCAGGACTTAGAAAACTTCCCTATCCTTGAAATGAACTTCTGTCTAGCTGTAGACTTCATGCTGGATGCTTTAATCACATTTTCCCTCGCACAGTGTACAAGATCTTTGGGTTTAATACACACACTTGGACCTTAGGGAAGAGACACCTAAAAGTTATATGCTGAAGTACCCATGCAGCAGATCCAGAGTCAGTAGATACCGATGACCCACTGTCTCCTCCTGCCCACACCCACTTTTGCCTTTCTGCCAATTAAGTCTGGAGTATCTCAGGCTAAAATCTTAGGACTTGATTAGAGTTCGTCTTTGCTTATTATCACACTGCCCAAATGAAATCACCTCGTGAAGTCCTAGTGGATTTCACAGAATCTTTTAATTTCGAACACACTTGTCTTATTTTCTCTCTTTACCTATTCCCTGATCTTTTCATCACAAAAACAAAACAAAAAACACCCTTTTTTTTTTCACTGCAATGACCTATGTTTTCCTTGACTTCTTTTTAGTAACATTGCTAAATATAGCTGTACAATTAGACGTTATGAAATTATCTTAACAGTCCAGGGGAATGACTGCGACCCTGCTGGAGAGAGCAATGTGCAGTCAAGCACTAAGGAATATTTGAGCTGAAGTTGTGCCATGGGCCATTGGCTTTGGCAGCATAACTGAGTGAAGTTCTGGCTCTCTCTCTCCCCCTTCTCAGTTGCTCATTCCCACCCCTGGAGCTCATTCTGAACCTGGAATATTTTATTTTCCTTGGTTTGCAATGCAGGAATACAGAGATAACATATTTAGATGGGGAATGGGAGAGAATGAATCATTAGAACAAACAAAAGGAGAAATTAACTTACAAATCTACAAACTTGGAGAATATTTCTTAACACATGGTACACCAAGTACTCTACAAGATGGGATTCAAAACATAACAAGGATTTCTTAGAAAGTCCTAGAAGATCATACTAGAGGCTTCTGTTACTCTCTTCGTGTGCAGATAGATCTAGGCTAGAGATGGGGATGACGAGATAAACATAGTGGAATGAAATTTGAATGGAAGACCTGGTCACCTGATTAGCCAGAGATATCTTCTCTTTTTTGTTTATTTTGTTTGGTTGGTTGCTTTTTTTTTCCTTTTTTTTTTTTTTTTTTACATAAACAAAGATTCTAAGTGGTGGTGGTGGTTTGGTTTTTTTCTGGTGGTGATGGCCAGAACGTCAGGTTTTTTTGCATTATTAAAAGTAGGGTATATGACATCTCCCTCTTGCAGCATTTGCCTTAATGATCAGCCCCTGCATGAGTGTGTGTGTGTGTGCGTGCACGCGTCGTCTGTGTGTCACAGCACTTCATTAATTTCTAACTTCATTACAGACTAGGTTAAAAAGAAAGACGTGCTACAGAGGCAGCATCTTTATTCAAATATGTGACCTTCATGCTTTCTGATTTATTAGCGTAATATAGTATAAGGCAATATCACATAAACATAACATATTTATCAAACACATCTTTCCAGTAACTTGCGATGAGCATAAAAAAATTGAATGCATATCTTTCATATAAAGCCTCTGATACCAAGGCATTAGCTTTTAAATAACACTGATAAAGGTACAGTGGATTTTGCTATGCCAGAGCAATTTCTTCTCCCCAATATCATTGCTTGTTAACTATTTTGCCCTCTCACTTTCTTAACGGTTGATTTCTACTTAAGGTATTTTGAATGTTAAATTCTGCCTTGGCTGTTTTAAGGCTGTTCTTCCAATGATGAACATAATGAGTAGTTTCCCCTCCTCTGTGATAATGTAGAGATACAATGTTTTATCATATGGTATTTTTTCCTGAATGCTAATTAACTAAAACTCCTTACATGACTAGTATAGCTTTTTATTAATGGCAAAAGTTCACAACTTATTGTATACACTGTTTACAATACTTTGGCACAATTAAAAGTGTTAATTATAAAAGCCAACAAAAAAACAGTATTTTAAGGTCAATCAAAGAAAGTATATGGAAAAATGTAAAGTAACTTCATACTAAATTTGAGTGAACTTAAGAGCAGTAATGACTTCAGTACTTCTTTTTACCTTAAGACACTGCTCTAGTAATTCATGTGTGCGGTTTTTTATTATAGGGTCACTGATACATTTCATACTTAGTTAGTGTTTGACATTTCAGAATTGTATTTCATGTAAATGATCAACATACTAACAAAATATTTTCTGCTCTTCAGATGACAGTTTCCACCTTACAGTGGATGTATCTCAATTACTAATTGCTGTTGAGACCTTTACATGCTAAGCCACAGACCTATCAGACTTCACCCTGGCTTCTTCTATATTTATAAATAATGTTTGGCATATTTCTGACATCAGTTTCTCATTTGCAGTGTAAACTAATAACGTAAGATGGAATGGAAAGACACAGAGATAATCCTCAGTGACCCTTGGGGTCACCCTGTGCTTTGCTATAAAGATGAAAAGAAATGAGCTGCAGCTCAGCCCTTTAAATTAACAGCAAAAGATATCAAATCCTTAAACCATTTAACAACTTAATTTGACTTGGTTTTGTTTTTCTTTTATTTCTTGTATGAGAAGGAAATGGGAAAGCCTGATTAGAGTGGGGTTCCAATTCTACCAGTCTTTGAACTAACATTTGGAAGCGTGGGCTCACTTAATATTTAAATCATTTTACTATATATTCAGCAAGTTTACATACACTGCAATGTGTCAATAGAACCATTCTCTAACAAATGTGATGCATGATACAGTTTACCTCTAGATAGGATGTTATTTTAGAACAGTGCTAATATTAATATCTCTAATGACTTCAATCTTTTAGATTCCCCTGCTTTTCCTATGGCCTCTGAAAAGCAACTAATGAAACACCCAGCGATTCTACCACAGGAAATTGGTATTTTATTGAAAGATACTTTTCAGTCTTTTCATTTTTTCAGCCTTTTCACTGAGTCTTGGTTATGATTTAAGTAGCTAAAAATGTAGTTCTTTCTCCTGCTATCAGATATTTTTATTATTGTTGCTCTGGGTTACTACTATGATGATGATAATTGAAATTGCTCTATTTCTTCAATTTGTGTATGCAGTAAAAACATTTTTGGATCCAACATAATCATTACTACACAGCATTAGATTATTATGTCACCAGTTTAGGATTGCTTTTGACTTCATTATAAAACCTGACAGGAAAATAAGATAGATTACATGGCTACCAGCTGAGCTAAAGTTTAAATTATTTTTCTGCATCTTAGGGAATAAAGCTTTCTCCCCTCCCAAATTAAAAAAAAAGGCAAAACAAACACACCAACCTCTGATCTAACAGAAATGTGAATAGCAGTGATAAAAGTAGTGAAAATAAAATGTACTTTGCATCTAGCATGAGATGTCAGTGCGGTGTGAGTTTCCAGCATGAAAAGAAGGCAGGTTTGAATATTGATCTTTGAAGCTCCATTAGCTATATGCTGAGCATTGCTGACATCACAGATTGATGTCTCTTTAAACCGTGTCTCAGATTGAATCTCTTGGGGAAACCAGCTATTGACTTTAGATGTTTGTGCCATTCAGACACTGGAGAATGCTCTTTTTCTATTTCTCTCTCCCTCTGTCCGTCTGTTTGTCTGTGTCTCTCTTGAATACACACGTGTGTGCGCGCGCACACACACACACACACGCTTGTCCTGTTGTGTTAGGGAATACTGCCTTTATTTTTTGTGTAATTGTAAGTTGCCAAAGTTACGCTTATGCTTCCTTATTACATCTGTACATTACAACATGTAGGTTATGATGCTCACAGTGAGGTAAAGCTCTTCTTGCTAATTTAAGGTATTGAGATAGTATCCAGGAAGGTCTTAAGGAATGAGCATCATCTTGACTGTGGAGACCTTCATTTCACCTTGTAAAGTGAGGCGACCATAATAGCCTCCAGAGGAGTGCTATAGGAATCAATAAAGACAAAGAAACCAAAGCCCTTCTGAGGTGCTGGTGGTAGTGATGTGTGTTTGCGTGTGTGCGTGCCTGTATGCGTACATATGAGGAATACGTATGAGGAGAGATGGTTTCTGATGAAAAGGAATGCAAATGTTAAAGGCATTGATCAGCACTCATCTCTGTTCAACCTCGTGCCCTCTGCTACATCAATACATTGGAAACATAATTTGTATCAGCAGTTGTTTCTTTAATTAAGATCTCTCCCAAATCTTTCTCATTGATTCATGCCATTAACTTATTGATCAGCTTGCTTGTGCTGAGATGGTAGTTTCTGCTGAGAGAGGGTATCTCTCTCAGTTCATGATGCTGGTGCACTACAAAGAACTTCTTGGCAACTGATGGGAAAACTGGAGCTCACTCAGTTTTTGGCACTGCTTTAACAGTACACAGAGGCTTTCCAGGGGTAAGAAAAAAAAGCAACCCCAAAAATAGTCATTAGCCATCTCATAATAAGGAGTATTTAATATGTTTTAAAACCTTGCTGAAAAACTAACTAGTCTAAAGACAACATACAGAAAATATTATAGCCATGGGGTATATGCCATATCCAATGTCTGTATGTTAATGGCTAATAACCAGAAACTAAATGACAGAATTTGAGCTGAAATGTGAGATATATTTAGGAATTAACTAAGAGTAACTGATGATTCACTTAACCAAATAGTTGGTAAAAAAATGTGATAATCAAGGCAGAGTGAGGTTAAGGCTGGGTAAAAGTTGAAAAAGAAAAGTTCCACAAGTATTTCATTGTAATCCTGCATATTTCATCTCTTTGCATGATCCCTTTATGTTAGATTGTCATAAATACTGTAGCAAACAGGTTTGCTGGTCAGTATGTTCATAAATACAGAATTTCATACAGATATTCAGACTGTAAAATTGAATATTTGTAGTAGAAACTTCAGCTGGGCAGAAAAAAAATCAAATTATATCATCTCTATCTTCTTAGATAGTCGAGTAGTTGATGTTGCACAAATTTTGAGTAGTTACGAATGGCTTACACAAAATTCACAGATGAAGATTTATTCAGTGAAATTACGTAGATCTAAGCTTCTTTTCTGTCTCACATGGACTTCATGATGTCTTGCAAGAACCTCAGGGATGTGCAATGACTTTTATAAATATTGTCTTGGGATGTTCCACAGCTCAGGATAAGCAAGAAGGAGCAGAGCAACAGTGAGCTGGTAGCTCTAACCCTAATTACCAGATGGAACAGCCCAGGGACAGATAAGGTGCACATGGAACTCATTAAAGAGCTATGCCTAATATGTAACCTTTGGGGAATGATTTAACCTTGACAAAATACTTTTAAATCATATTTAAGGTGACCAACCAAGAAATGCCTGAACTGACCAATTTATTGGGTTAAAGAAACACAAAGTAGCACAGTGATGACTGGACTACTGGGACAGATGTGTGGGAATTTGGGAGATATGATGACAATAGCAGTGACTAAAGACATTATTGATGGGAAACATTATCAAAAAGGACGTTCAGGAGCTGATGATTTTCCTCACAAACAAATGTATTACAATTAATACAATTAATAAAACAATTCCTCATGTTTCTTAGGAATCTAGTACTTGAACTGAATTTACTCTCTGTGACAGAATGTGACTTGGGACTCCAGATGCTGCTTTCAAAAATATAGCAGCTTCTCAAGGATAGAGGGGAATTATATACTCTAAACTCACAGGAGGCACAATTCATTGCTGACAGGCCCTCGTAGCCTGGACACTCTCTTTCAAATCTGCTTCAGTAATACAACTTTTAAGACACTGAAGAATGGTTTAGCAGCAACAGTGTGTATCTCTTTAGAGTTTGCTAGAAATGCAATATGGAATGGGTGCTGCTTTGCATTAAGATGCTTATTCTTTTTTTGATTTATTCAGCACCAAACTCAAAATTGTTCCTGTTTTTATGACTCAGACAAATTAGGCAGCTGTACCATATAATTTTCAGAAAATAACATTATGACCTTCCCAGAAACCACATTCATCTCAGGGAGGTTATACAAAGGGCTAAGCATCCTCCCAAAGGGACAAGGAACACGTAAAAAGAGGGTGAGATGACTTAACTATATGGAAGGAAAAGTGTGACCAAGTGAAAAAAACAGGCATGTAAGCTAAAACTGAACTTGTGTGGCTCTGAATAAGACAACCTGCATTTGTACAGAATAGGGCTTTCACAAATTATGTGTTCTCCCTTAAAAAGCTTCCACAGCAGCCATATCTAACTAAATGAATATTCATGAAGCTATATGAGCAAAATGGGGAAAAAATATGCCCTGTATTTCTCAGAACTCTGATTTCCTTTTAAAAAATGTATTTGCTTGGAGATGCCTATCCTGGCCACGATAGATCAGTATCTACAACCATTTACTGTCTAGAAGCAACAATACCTCAAACCAGCCTTAGAATGGATGAACCTCTGAGGTTTAGAAGTTATAAGGTAGCTGGAAGTTGTGTTGATTGTGCCCTGTGTGGCTTCCATGGGGATGGGAAACCATAAGCTTCTCACTGCCCTTCTAATCCTGTTTCTGCCAACTACACCTTCGTGGCTGGGAGCTAGCAAGTAGCGCAATAAATGAGATGGAGAAGCCACAGAGCACAGAACAGTTGGCAACTGTCTGCTTTATGGCCACCTGATGGAAGAATAGGTGAAAACACAGCTAAAATTCAGTTTCAAAAACCTGAGTGGTCCATGAAATCCACAGCATCTGGTATATCTGGTGTGGGACAAACAGACAAAATTTATGGTGCACTTTTCTGTAACAGAAAAAAGCTTGCAATCTCCTGTGCTCTTAGAAGAATATACCCCAGGAACACTAACTCAGTAATAAATAAATGGCCAGAGACATACTGCACCCACTGCATTCTCTGCAGCAAGTTAAAATTGCATTTACGTTCAGACATTATCAGTAGGAGTTCTGTTTGCTTTTTGTTTTCTTTGAGATAGTTTGTCTCCCAAAAAAAGCAAAGAAGTAGTTTAGGATTGTGGGATAAGAAAACCAGATGAATGTTGTGGCTAAAATGATCAGGAGTGAAATAGTTTGGCATTTCCTTGCCTAGGATGAGAGCTAAATCTGACATAAATTCAAGCATTTCTCCAACTTGAGTTAAAGCTTTAAGGTAAATTCTAGGATAGATGAATGAGGTATTGAGATGCCCTTGCCAGAGCTTTCAGGTGAAGTTTTGGGGACTTACTGTAGATTTCAATGGGCACAGCATTTGTCTGTTATTTTAGTTAGTTTGCAAACAACTTAAGACAAGATTTGATCAAATGATACTAATTCAAATTTTCAAGGTTGTTTTCAGAATGGGCGAAGTCCTGGCAGAGAACCTATCAATATTAATTTAGCTAATTGGTGGATGCTCCTTTGCAATCTGAAGTAAGAGTGAATATGGACCACATTTTTCACATTTTCATTAGGCTATTTTCTAATGCATTTAGTTAATTTGTTTTTTAAATTGCATGTAGACAAGACCTTATGTTCTGTTACAAAGTTCATCTAAAAAGGGGAAAATATGAGAAACTGCTTACTCAGAGGCTCACAGAATATAGTAAGAAAAAAACAGACTGGGAACCCTTAAAGACAATGGATAAAGTGTTCACTATTTGTCTGATTTCAGTATTTCGGGCACACAGGGAAATTATATACTATTTGCAGGATAGCCTGATCTGCAGGATAGTCCTCCTAGGTAGAGATGTACTAATTCTGACGGATAAGAGAATGTCCTAGTAAAAGAAGTCTGTGGGGTTTGTTTGCTTAAGCTTAGTTCATATGTTCTTATTTGCTAAAGTTTTCAGAGAAACAAGTCTGTGGGAGAAAAATGAGAGCAAAACTTTTCCCAAGTGAGAGTACTTATTCCAAAAGAGATACGATGAGATTTCAGGGAAAAAGTGAGAAATCATCACAAGAACTTCCATTTATAAAGTTTCTGTGGGCAACTCTTTGTCCTGTTACTCCTCCCATAGGAGACTATTTTTGTCTGTGTGTTAGGTGAGGGGTGTTTTAGTTATTAAATTCTAACAATTATTTAGCTTTCTATGGCCTCTCAAGATAACTACCAGTAGCTTGAGCAACTCTAACTTTTATTAATTGTTACTATTTACAGTTTTTCTTGTTAATGTGCTTACTATAACATTTTAAAAGCAACAGAAACATGAAAGATCAGCTTGTAAAACTGACAGATGTCCATAGCAATACTATAATGTATAAAGCGTATCATATCGGTAACGCTTCTCAGAAATGCCTTTTGCTGAAAATTTATAAAACCCTCTTTGCAGTCAGCAGGTTGACAGGTAAAATATGGAGACTGGCCCTAACCCTCTTGTTTTCATGTTGTTAAAAAGAACCTGAGCAACCTGGTTTGGAGTAGAGCAATGGGCAACAATAAGTGTTTTGCTCAAAGGGTTAGCCAGAACATCTTCTTTGCAGGCAAGTCTTTCTGAATCGCATAAGGAATACAAATTTGCTGACGAACAGTGATAAATAAATTGAAGATGTGGCCTAAATATTTTTCAGAAAGATTTTCAACTAACATGGGTTTTGTTACGTTTTCTACTTTTTCATATTTTGCAGCGTCACTTCCTGAATTTAGTACTATTTCTATATTCTCTTGATTACATATTAATCTTTTTTCTCTTTTTTTCTCTCTGCCTCTTTCCCCTTTTATCTCTCTTTCATTCTCTCTCTTTCTACCTCTCTCCATTTCTTTCTCTCTCTTTCCCCCCGCCCCCTGCTCTCTTTTTCTCTCTCACCTTTTTATCTTGCTTACTTCTTTTCTCTTTTGTCTACTTTTTCTCTCCCTGATATTCCTCTCTTCCTCTCTCACTATGTCTCTCAGTTTTGGTCTCACTTTCTTTCTCTTTCTCTTTCTCTTTCTCTTTCTCTTTCTCTTTCTCTTTCTCTTTCTCTTTCTCTTTCTCTTTCTCTTTCTCTTTCTCTTTTTCTTTCTTGCTCTGTCTCTCCCCCTGCCACACCTCTTTGAGATTATTTTATCTGCTTCGCCCTGTAGTTGCATGAACCTGCTTTTGCTGGTTGAAATAAAAAGGGGAGGAAATAAACAACCAGAAGTGGGTTTGCTTCTTTACAGGGAACTGATGGGTCATACCAGTTTAAACTACCTGGAAAAGGGCATGTGGGAAGCTTTGTGAACGTTTCTGTTGGGTATGTACAGTCTTGCAGGATTCATCAAGCCAGATTTCAGGAGTTGAACCAACTCAACAGTGGGAATGTTATAAATTGAGGACATAAAGGCATATTGATAATCTTTTTAGATCTTTTAGGACATGGCACCTGTTTTAGAGCATTGCTGGGTTATCATCTCCAGAGCACTGCACCCAATTAGTTAAACAACCTTTCTGAGTAGATTAAAAGGGAAGCATGGAGTAAGATTAAAAATTTTGCCCAGCCAGGCTGTCCCATTCTCTGTAAATATACATCAAAGGGTCTAGGGGGTCTGATTGGGGAAAAATGTTGTATCTAGCTCTTATAATAGCCAGTGGGAGCTGGGGGCTGCCTGTGGGGCCTTTCAGGGCAAGGCCTGGCAGCCAGGGACCATCCCACCACGCCAGCCCCAGGCATCGAACACCTCCCTGGGGACAGGGACGGGCTGAGACTGGGCTGGGACATGGATCCTTGAGTGGGCCCGGCTCAGGGGGCCCATGGCCGAGCAAGGCAGGGCTGTGGGGAGCTGGAGATGGGCCCTGCTGTGGCGTTGCTGGGGCACGGGTTGACAGCTCTGGGGATGACATGGGGTCCTGGGCCATGGGCAGGGTGTGGGGAGCCCTTGGGGGGTGGGCAGGGACAGGCAGAGCTGTGGGTGCCCCCATGGCCCTGACAATAATCACCAGGATATTGCGTACTCTCACTAAGCAGAAGTCCACCCCAAGAAAATTTTCAGAGAAACTAGGACAATAGTACTGGGATTTTGTTATTTGTTTGAGCATTTTCCAATAGAAAAAAATATTTGAGTAAAAAATGTCCTGCTCAGCTTGAGTTGTACTTGAAAACTTGGAAAAAATAAACTCTGTTCACCACTTAGAAACTAACTTCCTTTTCAGACATTGCTGAATCTGGCTATCTTTACCTAGTAATTGAAAAAGTAGAATTATTCTGTAATATTAGGAAGCTGTATCTTCCCTGCTGAAGTGAAGAATGGTTTTCTTATTGGTTGCCAGCCAATGAATTTGAAACCAAACCACTTTAACATAGACAAATATTACAGGAGAAACAATTTATTTTTTTTTCTTATTCTTAGAAGAGATACACTCATAAAATCAAACTTATGGATGTCCAGGCAATGATATCGACCCTATATTGGTTTTGTAAATGTAGCCAAACATTGGGAACACACTATTAGAGCTCCTGTTGTGTAACTGATGTTGAGTATTGTACTGTTGTGATCATTTGAACTGAATAAATGATAAAATAGGCTATTGTTTTTGTATAAGGAAATAAAAACATATGAGAAATTACTGAACATTGAGGCATATGCTGTGACCATTCAACTGGGCTTTTCTTGTAGGAAGATTTTATTTTGTGAACATTGATACCATCTTTTTAATGTGGTGACAATAATTCCAGAGAAGAGAGACTTTTATGTTTTTGAATCAATGGAACTTATAAAGATACAATTCTCTTTGAAATTCCATATTGACTTTTCTAGAAGTTTAGCCTGTATTTTATTGGGAACTGGGAGCAGTTGTGAAGATTGATTAATTTTGCTGTATCTGACACTTCCCAGAAGAACTGTAACTGGCAGAAAGGTTGGCATTCATCTAAGCTAACTTAGATGTTCAGAGCATAGACCTTGACTCTGAGTTGTCTTGACTTCCTTTAAGTCAGTTCTTTACAGTCGTTCTTTATAAACCGTAAAGAGAATTTAAACTACTACTTTCAATATTGGTGTCTACAGGAGTCTAAAAGTAATACTCTCTGAGAATAAATTGGATGCTGTAGGTGCTGGAAGTTTAGTGGAATGCAAGGGGTCACTTGGAAAAATTTGTAAAAGAGAATTCCTTTAAGGATTAGTAAATACATGGACATCACTTCTGGTTCAGGAAATCTCTAAAATGCAAGCTTTTGAAGGCTGAGAGAGTACTTGCCACTGTATCTTTAAAAACTTATTTTGTTTTCATGCTCTCCCCTATCCAACCACTTATTGCCATTGTCAGGGACAGGTCAGTGGACTAGATGCACCTTTGCTTTCACTCTCTGCCTCAGTCTCATGTTATGACTTTGCCATAGTAATAGACAGAAATGTAGGGGGTTTTAACTGTAAAGTTATCTTTCCGTGGGCTACAGCAATTTTCTATATGAAAATATCTATCAAAAACAAAAATAAAAAGGTGTGATGGATCCTCAGAGAAGAATGTCAGTGTATTTAAAAGGCAGTGGGCCGGTTTACTAACTACAGGCTCTTTTATTCCACCTGTAGGTGCCTAGAAGCTTTACCTTATAGAAGGTGAAGACCTAGAGACTAAAGGAGACTGATCAGCTGAAAAGGGCTTCTGAGAAAGTTTGTGGTGAGGATAGGGCATTTGAAAGGACCTTACCAGCTGCTGGCGGGTGGTCAGCATACAGGCTAGTATGGCATGAGCTAAAAAGGAATACAGTTTCATCCATTGTTCAAAGGCTGGTTTCCTCTAAAAAGGTTTTCTCCTCACCTAATAAAAATACAGTGTTACAAAGTCATCTGCTCACTGATGTTACTCCCAGGAAATCCCAGCTGAACCTCCTGAGGTAAACTCTTGACTGATCTATCTGGTCTGACCTCCAGGGCACAGCCTGGAAAGGGAAGAATTATATGCTCCTACCCTAAGAAAGAGGGAAAAGCTAAAAAACAGTCCAAGAAGGACTGTACTCAGAGAGGTCCAAGAAGTCCAACTTGAAATAAGTCAAGTGACTGTGATATGCTGCAAGTAATGCCTGCTCCAGTCTCCATAGCTATTCCATAGCACTGAAAGATACGTGAGATGCTTCTCACTTCTATTATTAGAGAAATTATTTCTATAAATAATTTAATTTCAACTCTCTATAAGTAATTAAACATTATTTATTTATTCAAGATAAAGTGAACCTCAGAGAGGTTGAACTCAGTAGATCTGTGGTCAGGGTATTCTTATTTTTTAGGTGTGGGAGATGGTACAAGTCCAAATAGCTCTATGACCTGTAACTAATTCCAGCCTGCTCTGTAATGAGACGTAAGATAAGCATAATAGAATAATAGAATAATAACACTGTTCGCTGTTGGAGTAATGAAAACACTTTAAACATTCTGAATTTTAGGTTACAAAATTCTTTTTATACGTTTACGGTGGCTTGACCTGGGTTCGATTTCACTATGTTCGTGTCAGGAAAAATAGCTGTGGATATTTCCTATGACTGCTTTTTGAAAGATGATACATGACTACTTTTTTAATATGTGATATTTCATTTGTATTGTTTTCCAAAGTACATATTCTGGGAAAATATCTGTTGTGAAAATATTAGACTTCTTTAGTTTGGATGAACAATTGGATAGAGCTTAACATGGTTTCATCTACTTACTTTTCATGACAAATGCATTTATTCTTTTGATTGAAGACAGCTCCATATGAACTGTATGTGCTTCACTCTACCATATTAGGAGTATCTCGTACATACATTTCCTTGCTTTGCATTTGTTTCCGTCAGTTTAGGTTTAGGTTTAGGTGAGTTTAGGTGAGGTCTTATCAGCACATCAAGATATCCCCTTGAAAAAGAAAAAAAAAAAAAATTACATCATCTTGAATGAATGAATAAATAGTTTTGCAGGGATCAATAGAGATAGCAAGAATAGTCTAAGCTCTAGGTTATGCAGATAAAGTTCCTTGGTGTTTTGACTGTTAGGTGTGAAGAATATTTGGTAGAAGAGAGGAAGCAAATGAAGGATATATTCCTGTCATAGCTTCAAAGAACAAAACTCTTGAAATGCCTTCTCAATAAATCCGTATCTATATAAATGAATATCTCGTGAAATTTATAGAATCATTGTAACTTGAGAACCCTTGCTGAAATGACGTTAAATTGGAACCACAAATTCTACTGAGGAAGCACACTGCTTTTCAAAGGAGAGTGAAATACAGGTTTCAGAGTTATGGGTGCACAAATATTCTTAATTTAAAACACAATGGAGTTATCACTCAACTATAATATTATCCTGGCCCTGCAGTTCTTTTATGTATCTAACTAGCACCGTAGTGAATGCAGCATTTCATCGATAGTTACAGAGCTGGACTTCAATACCTCTTTGTTTCTCTGTCATGATTTAGTTGGAAAATATTGTATTTGGCAATAGTAAGAATAGAAACACGCTTTGCTTCTTAAACTGAAAACTAAAACCCCACTTGTGCAAACACTTGGGCAGGTGTTCATTTTTGTGCATTATGAATATCTCTTTGCAGAATTCAAGACTTGAATACCCCACTTACTTTTGTTGTTGTTGTACACAAAACTTTTCACTTTGACTGTACAGCTGAGCTTCTTTTGTACATGTTTTCATACCTTTTATGAAAGTACATCTTCTAGCAGTTTTACTTAAACTCTTCTTTGTATGTCATGTTTCCTATGTTATAGTGGATGCGCTACAATATTCTGGTTTGTTTCTTTTGCAACTTGACTTGATATCAAAAGTTGAATGCACACTATATTGACTATACATCATTAACATAAGAACTGTTATTTTAAGCAATATAACATTCAATTTGTCTTTATAAACCAGTAACTGCCGCACATCATCAGACTAAATTTTTGCCTAATGCTGTGGGATTTGTACCCACTATCACTAGGACTGGATCTAGCCCATGATGACTGGTCTGCACTCCCTGTGTTCGTCCTACTGGACGACTGTGGGTGGCATGTGATCTACATTAAGGATCATGTAGGCAGCACAAGTGGACACATTATAACAGATCTCTGAAAAGTGCCATTGCAGAAGCTTTGTAAAATGGACAAAATCTCACTAAAGAGTAAAGGAATGCTGCTTTTCAGTCTTATTTGGGGATTTTTTTTGTGTGGTATTTTTGATGGATCCTCTTACTCAAAATCCATCAACTCACCTGATACCACTGGAACCTATGAAGTGTTAACTCTTAACCTCATCCTTTTGGAAGATGACTTAAAATGGGTAAAAGGATGTGTGTTATGTGGAGAAGGGGGATATATATTAAAAAAAATAAATAATGGCGTGATAGGGATAAGGGGCCGGGGGGGTGTGGGGGGGTGGAGCTGATGGTTTAAATCTCCGTGGGCCTCGGAATCGAGCCTGTTTCAGTCAGATTGTGGCCCTGCTAACAAATCCAATAGCAGCTAATCTGATCATCTGCTCTCTAGTTTTCATGCTGTGTTTTCTTCAGAGTTCCTTCTCCTAGTTCCAGTCTGTGACAGTGTGATAAGACACAAGAAATTTAGTCATCATTGCTGCTGTAAAGGAGCTCAGAGAAGGGATTATGATATTCCATAACCCTTACATTAGACACGGACAGGGGCAGCCACTGCTGTGATTACAGGCCTGAACAT
>VYZM01004220.1:67972-83473 GCA_013398915.1 Dromas ardeola | reverse complement strand
ATTTATTTATATTTTATTTTTTATTTTTTTTTTCAGAGAAAGCATTAAAAGATTAGCTGAGAAATAGTCACCATCACAATCATCATCCTAAATCTCGTTGTGCAGAACCCAGAAGTTGTGCAGCTCAAAGGTTGATATACTTCTAACCAGCATGGCCAAGATAACTCTCAAGCAAGTTATCGAAAACACTCATCCGCTATTCAGTCATTATTAGGAAATTCAAACAGTGTAAGCTGAACAAATCAACATGGAATACAGAGAGGATGCCACAGGGAGCATTGATTTGGGAAAAATATAGTTTACTGCTGAGGCAAGTCAGAGATTAGGTTGCCTTTCCTCTGTTCTTCACATGGCAATATTTGTGACGAATATATTATTTGCGGTACCTCTTGCTTCTGGGTATCAAGTAGGTTTGCAGTGCTGTCACTGAACCAATAATTATACTTGTGTTAATTGACGTTCTAGCTCCCAGTCTTTTTATGCCATCCATGACTCTTATCCCCATCAAGAAGGGTCTTCCTGAAAAAAAAAGTAGAGGTTTTTTAAACAGCAGTCACAAATTAAAAAAATGGGTAATGATGGAAGTCAGATTGCCCACTCTCATAGAAGTAATAAAATGGTCTGGAAGTAATCTGTTCTGTTGTTTGTTTGTTTTAAAAGCAAGAAGTGAGAGATTTTTTAAATTGGCTTAAGCTGTTGGTTAAAGATTGCTTCTTGCATTTCAAAAGGAATCCCCGCCACTGGCATTGTTATTTGTTTTGCAGCATTATTATAAGGAAAGGTACTGTCTGGGAATGTAAGCCATATGCCTGAGCCCAGAGAAAGGGAGTGAGTGAAGCAATGGGCAGAGACACGGCATTCGGCTGGGATGGTCTGTGTCTCTGCACACATGTGGTGTGCAGTGCTGCTCTGCTCTGCTCTGCTCAGCTCAGCTCGGCTCTGCTCGGAGGACCCAGGCAGATCCAGAAATAGCTGTATGACAGTTACTGGACTGGCTCAGTAGCTGCTTCTGAGACTGTATAAGAAGATTTCATTGCGGATGAACCATCTGACAGGACATGCCTAGTCACCACCAAACTCTGGGCAAGGAGGAAAGGTTTTAATTACAGCAGCAAAAGGCCAATCTGTAGACTCCTTTGTGGCTCCGCGCAGGACCGAAAGAGGTGCCTGTTGTGATCACTGGACCTCCATTACGTACCATACAATTCAGGTTACGTTTGGCTTTTGCCTGCAAATGAAGGTCAGCTGGGCAAACTTGAGAGCTCTGGTAGCAGTGGACACCGCTGGTCTGGTGAGAGATTTTTGAGTTTTTCAGAGGAGATTTTGACACAATTTCTAAAGCAAGAGTGATCCACCATATACAGAGCCTGAGACTTCAGCTCCCGGACAAGATCAGAGGAGAATGTATTTAAGTGTAACATAGTTAAAATTTGGCAATGTAAATATTATGTTAATACTTTAAATTTGAGTATATGTAATCGCGATGAAGAGAGGAACTTTGAGGGATATATTATCATCAGTAATCCCTACCAACAGTTTTTGTTTAAAATTTAATCAAAGTATTCCAAATATGGTTTGCTATTTTTGATGCTATTTATAATGGTTTCTGTGTGCATTAATTTTCTTTTTAATTGGAAGATTTATGTGGTACCATCTCTTTGAAAGTTGACTGGAAACTATTAATTCTGACTTACCAAATTTTAGCATATAGTTAATGTAAGGTTTAACCCAGCAGTGTTTTCTGGAGACAGCTAGTGCTTTCTTTAAGCAAAATTTCCGTGTATCCTTTCACAGAGCTTTTTTGCTGAGACACAGACAGAACAAAGGTAATACAGAGGCACACATAGCATTGCCTTAGCACTCACTTACCCCTTGACAAACACAGCTGGATTTCTTTGGCCTTTTTACAGAGAATATTGAAAAGATTAAATATTACCACAGAATAAAAATTCCCTGGTAAAAGTAAGCTGTGAGAGAAAAACTATGCAACCTCTTCTAAAAAATAAATAAAATCTGACAGATGGCTAAGACTGATGGCAAAATTCCCTATTAATTTATGATATTTTGTATTAGGAGATTCAGCACACCTTGTGTGCAGAGATGACAAGATAAAGAATGATAGTTTTTGCTAAGTAGGTATGCAATCATCCTTAGAAAAAGGAAAAAAAAAACCAACAACAACAAATCCACCCTCCAGCATGTTCGTCTTTTGCATTTTGAACTTCTGTGTTGAAGCTGATTGTGCTGAGTATGCCTTAGACATTTTAATTTGATCAAAACCTTTTGACATTTCTTAAACATATTTTCCTGTATTACCCCTGCCATCTCAGACATTGCTGACATCCACAACCAAAGCGATCCAGCACTCACGCAGTCAGCCTAGCCCATTAAGATGAATGATCACTGAAATTTTTGTTTGTTTGCTTTTGGTACTTTGCTTTCCTCCAGTCAACTGAAAATTTATTACAGAACAATATATCCAGAAAAGACTTTGCTATGAAGAGGCCTTATTTGGCCTTGAGCTAATCAAATTGGGAACTCAGCCTGTCAAAGGTCAAGGTTGTAGACTACTTCCTGTTTCCTTTAAAACTAAAAGAAACATAAAAAGATCCCAAACTTTTGAGGCATCACCATGGGGATTTCAGAAGATGATTGAGGCTGGAACAAAGCATACCCCTTAGCTTCTGGGTATCAGGAAGGACTTTAATGGTATCACGACATTGATCATTGAATTCAAGGTCACAGTCATGTCAGTGTTAATGAATTCCAAGTATGATTCCACAAAATATTAGTATACAGCAGATAGGAAGCAAAGTATATTATACATGTTTTTAGACATTATTTATAACAACCCAATATAAAGCTCTGTGTTGTCCACCCATGGTAAATTTAGACATTTTTTTCTTCCATGTCATGTGAATAAACATGAACAAAAAACATGCTTAAATTCTACATATTTTTTTTTATTGTATCAATTTCTTGAAAATAGGTTTATAAATTTCTGGAGAAGTTATCTAATCCTGACTAAGTAAAATATTGATAACACTGTGATCTGAAATGATTTTCTGTCTTTGCTGATTTTCTCAGTCTGTAGTCAGTTCACATTTCCTTGTGACTTGCACATATTCAAAGTCAGATGAAATTAGGGCAGAGCTGTCTCAGTGAAGCCCACAGTGACAGAGATGTCCCCAGCTGCAGGAATTTGCAGTTGTGACTGCCTCTTTTCTCTGTCCACTATAAATATTTCAGTAGGTCATGAAAGAAGCCAGCTACACAATTCACAATTATAATGTATTGGAGTTAGCTTGCTATGCATTGGCTAAGAATAAGCCAATACTTTTTTAAAATTTATAGTTATGAAGTATGCATTACATGTATTTTAGCTATTTAAAGAACATATTTTTCTGAAGGCTTTATCAAAGGGATTTTCTTTTTTGTCATAAATGAACTAGCATAAAAAATTGGAAATGCAGCAAACTTCAGTGAGATTCGTAATCCCACTTAGAACCTGTGCTTATTTATAGCATCTCTATCAGTGTTAAAACCAAACATGTCTTACATATTGCAGTACAAGTGAGCTATGCTCTTCAAGATCTAAGATTCAGGTTGTTAGCTTAGTGGTGGTTTAAGCAATGTTCTGTGTCAAAAAATGGAAGAACTATTGGCTCTGACACAAGACTGAATTCTGTTTTTTGGAACTATGGCAAGCAGAGACCAAGCCAAGGTGATAGCAGACATTTCCCTGTGCTTCTATAGATCACTGCAAAAGTTCAAAGTTTCTGACAGTGCCTGTGCAGTAATAACAAAAGATAGCAGTCTAGAAAGGGTAGAGAGAAACAGAAATATTAGACTTCTTATCTGAAAATAGACTCTGGAGGTCTTCTCCACAGGGTTCTATCAGATACAGCAACAGCAGTCAGATCTATGCTAACCAAATGTCACCAAGAGGTGACATTGTAGTTGCTATCTAATTTATGTTTCAGTAGATCAAAACATCCACTTAACACAGTAGTTAAAATGATGCAACTGAAAAGTAACTATAAACAAATATTCCATTTAATTCTTAGACCCTTTCAACAATTTCCTGCTATTTTCTATCACATTCTGGCAAACATTTATCGTAAATTTTTCTTTCCACAAACCTAACAGTCAGTTTCTGTCACCTTACTAGAGTGTTTCTTCAGAGCTCTGGAGCCTCTTAAATCTGTGAAGACTCAATGGAATAATGAGAGAGGAGCTGAGTACGTATGTTTGCACTGTTCGTGAATGGACCACCTGGTCTTCCCATGCAATTTTCAAAGTTTTAATATCATACAAAAATTTCATAGAATCATAGACTGGTTTGGGTTGGAAGGGATCTTTAAAGATCATCTAGTCCAACCTCCTTGCCATGGGCAGGGACATTTTTCAGTAGATCAGGTTTCTCAAAGCCCCATCCAACGTGAGTTTGAATTTCCTACGTCTGATCTATGCACAATTTGATCACTTCTGAAACAGGAATCACAGAGAGCAGCCTTTGGGACACCCCACCCACATTGATAAACAACACATTTAAGTATGCTAATCAGACGTGACAGCAGGAGCTGCCTTGAGGAATTTCTACAACTGACCGAAAATTACCAACTGCATTTCTGTAATAGTTGAATACTTAATTACAAATGTTCCACCTATCAGCTAGTTTCAAGTTGATCCCCAGTCCACACCCAGTCCATAATCTTGTCTATATGGGTGACTGATATATCACCTGTAGAAGTGACTGAATTAATGATTCAAGTGAATTGAGTGAGCATACAGGCACAGCCCCGATACCCAGCTACAACCAAATTATAACTAAAGAATGAATTTGATTTTTGTACTTTCATCTCACTCACTGACAATTTAAGTCCTGTAGCTTTTGATGCACAAAGATTGACCTTTGTTTGGCCTAGGCTGTTTAAGAATATGTTTCTCTCCTGAGTCCTTACCCATGTTTCATGAAATCTGTCTACTTAAAGAAAAAATATACTTGAGCAGTGGCCAAGCTCAGAGAAAGGAGAAAGTTGTGTTGCCCAAAACAATATGGCAATAGACTGACTTGGGTAACACCTGCAAAAATTATCAGCATATTCCTAGCAAGGAGCATGGCTATGGAGGAGAGCTGAGGCATGCTTCAAAAAGCACACAGGAATGACCTGTGAAGCTGAAAATAGGCCTACTTAAGTAACCTAGAAAAGTGGTAGAAAGATCCATAAACAAAAGGGGAAAAGAAGTTATTTCACGTACGGAGATTGAAAGAGAACATACGGAAAGCAAAGTCTTTGATCTAACAATCCTTGACATTGTGTAGAAGAGATGTTTGAGGTTCATTTGTAAAAACAAAGTATGATGGAGATGTGTATACTGTTTTTAAAGAAATGGGACAATTTTACTCTATTGCATTTCCAGCAACACTTTTAACTGAGAGAGAAAAGTGTTTAGCACACTCTGATTAGCCCTACTACACTTTCTTCTAATGCCTAAATTAAGAAGGATTGGAGCTGAGTTTCCAGTCTATGGAGGTTAGCATTTTTAGTGTGAAGAATCACATCCACAGGACTGAATTGTATACAGACTGGATTTGGGAGACTGAATTCTGTTCTTAATTCAGCAACTGACCAAAACCTGTGATTTTTAGAAAAAATTAGGTAACTCTGAAGCATAGTTTTCTTGATGGTCATAAGAATTTTCTATCGTAAATACTTCTACCAGGGTTATTTTATAACCTATTTACTGCTTTGTAAAACATTTGCATCAAGAGATGACAAGCACTATAGAATTTCAAGTTAGTATTTTTGTATGTCCTGAGCTATACTGCTTCACTTCTGAAGTACCTGTGTATGGCTCAAAAATATGTTTGAACAGATGAAGTGGAAACAAACTTCAGTGGTTTAGACTATCTGTAAAATCAAGATATGAAATTGAAGGGGAATTGTGTTTTATATAAATTTAATTAGCTTTTCTATAGCTATGTATGGTATAACCATCTAGTACCAAGAAAATCTGGCACCAGAAAGCAACTGAGAAACACTGTCTCGGTTCTTTATTTTCACTCATCAGAGTGGAACCAGAGAAAAAATATAAAAAAAAACCTTCAAAAGGAAAGAGAGATGAAACTATCACCTGCTTTCTGGTGCAATTGCATTTTCAAAATTACTCTCCAGCCATCGATGTTTAAAGATTGTGACTCTAAACCTAGAATATATAATGATTTGACATATATTGCAGGAAAGTATGACTTCCCTATACCAGTTGCACAAATTTTACTGTATGTTTTTTGCTATTAGTACAGGTAACTAGGATCCACTGTTTATATAAGTTTCCATATATTACCATAATAGCAGCTTTATGCCTCATAGTTACTTGCTTTGTTTTTCATTCCCATTTTATAGCAGCATGCCTAAAGCCCATCAATATTCAAGTTAGCACTTTAAAATGAAACTATAAATTTCAATTTGGAGAAAATAAGCCCTTATTCAGGCTCATAAGTTTTAAATAACACATTACCATTGGCTACATTAAGTTTGCATTTCTAATGTTATTTTATGCATTTGACAATAGATGTTCCACTCTGCTCAGTAGTGGAGAGCAAATGCATGTGAAATGTAAGTCTGCTTAAAATGTAGGAATTTATTAAAGCTGTCAGTCAGCAGTGACATGAGAGTTAAATTATTTCTGAAGATATTTGAGTTGATTTTTGTACTTTCT
The DNA here is from genome assembly GCA_013398915.1 of Dromas ardeola. Classification (NCBI taxonomy): domain Eukaryota; kingdom Metazoa; phylum Chordata; class Aves; order Charadriiformes; family Dromadidae; genus Dromas; species Dromas ardeola. The sequence continues at coordinate 76,750 of VYZM01004220.1, read as the reverse complement.
ATTGTCTTTATCCTCTGAAGTTTGAGTATAAATAACTCTTTTTAAAGGTTTTCTTCCTAGATTGGTTAGTGCTTCCTAAAGTAAAATAAAATGAAACTGAAAATGGAATACTAGATACATAAACCTCTCAAGGTAATAGCTAGGTAGCATTTGGGGAGGGGAAAAAAAAAAATAAAGGAAAGAAGTTATTTATTTATTTATTTCTATCAATCCCAGAAGAACCAGGCTGGTTTACTACTATTTTTGTTGTTGTTGCTTAATTTAGTTCCTTTAGGAAAAATGGTGACTAATTCATTTTCCTTTTGAATGCTTTCCTTCTAAGTGAAAGGTATGTACTGGTGGTCAAGTCGCATCTTTTGCAACTGTCTTAATATTAACTGTGATACAAATTAGTACAAAATTCCTTCTGCTGCAGGACTAACAACAAGGAAATTGTGTGAAAGCACTAGTTTTCTTGGCAGGAGGGATTCCTATTCTTCTTTACAGCTTTTTCTTGTTTATCACGTTGAAGGGCTATTAGAATTGATCTGAAGGAAAACAATTCCTTTTCACTTGACTCATTTTTTACGACCGTCTGGTGGTACTGCCTGCATTTCCTAAGCCTGTTTGCTTCTACAGAAATAAGAATGAAAAACAATTAATCTCCTTATGAAATATTACATGTGTGGATCAGTGCAATCATCCTACCTAGATTCATTTTGGTTGTTAAGAGCTTTTGCATGTCTAGAATAACAAATGTGAAGAATGAAATCACTTTGCACAGTCTCCTAGAACTGAGCAAGTATCTCCATAGGTCCCATGTACTACGTATGTCAAAAAAAATGTGTTTTGCTAATTGATGAGATAAAACAGTTTATTCTTAGCTCAGGTGTCAAGACATAGCTAAAAAGTTAGTAAGGAGATGTAGTGACAGATTTTGGACTCTTGCTTTTGTGTAAATATGATCATGCTAAGGAAGAAGAAATTTCCACAGCACTGGCACTATTTGTACTTTATTGCTATGTGATGACAGGAAATTCCTATGGTTACTTGGACTGCTGAGATGTTTTCACATGCAAAGGTCAAAATACAGTCATGGCATAAATAGACAGAACTTCACAATGTAAATTTAGTCTGAATATAACCAAATAAAGAAAATGAGTGTATTTTCTTAATTCAAGTGAATAATTGTCACACAGTGATTTACACTGCATACAAAAATTTGTCATGGATTTCTCCATTATAGGCCTAACTCTGTTTCCAAAAAGGGTATTATGACCAGAAAGCACATGGTAGTAGCTCTAAAGTAGCCGGAAACAACTTGCTTACAATTCTAATAGAGAAATAAATCAAAAAAGTTAGATCAAAAGGTTAGAAAATCCTGACTGAACAACTAGATTTCCTCAAAACTCACATTTGATTTTCCAGATACCTTTCTGAATTACACTAATCAGGTTAGGGATTGTCTTTAAGTGGACAAGCAGATGTAGGAGAGGAAAGAAAGGGAAAGCTTTTGGACTCAGAGAGGCAATGAATGGATTGCTATAGAACTGAATTCGTGTCCATGCTAGAGCCGAGGCATACTACTGAATTAACATGCACTTATACTGCGTTAATATACAAACTGCTATAGGCTGCCTTAAACACATGTATGCATTTTCATAGATGTCACAGTCGTAATTCTGAGCCTTTTATGCATGCTAAGATATCAACAAAATACTTGTATTTGTGGCTAATGAACTGACAGGAGTCCAACATACAGATTTGAATACTAGTTACATTGAATATCTTCTGAGGAAGAAGATTGTTTCACTGATTTTAAGAAATTAATCTGTAATAGTATAGGAATATGGGTCACTCAGAAGTGAAGCCATTAATTTATTCTCTTCTAGGGTTATTCCAAAAGAATGGGTAAGAGCATTTCAAGTCTTTCTGTGTTAGGAAGCACAGCTGGGACACTAAATAAATGAGTTCTCAGACTGGACTTAGATGAGGTAGGTGTCCACATTATGCCAAGGAAACTCAGTCTCTGTGTTTATGTGGCTACAGTGATCCAGAGCTCCCATGTAAGATGCATAGTCGACAGGTCAGAATATTTGCAGCAGGAGGTTTGTTCTGTGGGCTGTGGCCTGGAGTAGAAGAAAGTAGAATTTATTTTCCTAGTCAGACCTTGCATTCCCATCACAGCCTCTTCTGATGCCCTGTTTCCTTGATATTCCACTATGCTTACAAGTCTCTCCATCTGGGTGTCTGGGCAAGGATCTTGGCAGAAAACAGGACTGGCTCTTCAACAGTGTGGGCAAAACTCACCCTGGACTCTATGAAATTGATCTTGAACTTCAACATGACTACAAGGAAGTACACAGGTGTCTGCAGACTCAGACTGAATCAAGGTCTTCATACTGTGGATATTGTTACACGAGGGATCAATTCATCCATTCATGGAAAGAGAAAGAAGGTTGCAAGGATTAGGGTGTCTAAAAGAGAAGACTCTAATAGTAGATACCATTCAGATGCAGAAGTGATCATACCAACTGTGGAGTTTGAACAATATCCATGGCTGGTGCCTTGAGTTTCTGGGTTTTCGTGGTTAGACTATCACTCTCTCCACAAGCTAAAACATTTAAAATGTGGAAGTTAAACTGCAGGGTGCAGGTGAAATCTGGAACAAGCAGCAACAGTTTTAAATTAACAGGCACACGCTAATGTGCTGTATGGCCCAAATATCTACATATGGGAAAAGTAGATGTTTTGACAGACTCTGATGAAACTAAGGAAAAGCTGACCAGTTGAAAGCTTCATCTTCAGCCTGCCCTATTTGAATCATTCCACCAAGCTCTCAGCAAGCCATTTAATAGAAAATGACATTATCCAGATACTGTATTGCAAACCCATCATGTCTGCAAAAACCTGCCTCGTGGTAAATCAAAACCTTTTTCAGGCAGTGGAAACAAGGATAACTTGCTTCAAGTGATGGAAAAATAGCGTACACAGGAATGTGATAATGCCAGTCGTAGAGGTCACATCCATTAGGATAATTTCAACCTATTTGAATAAACACAGACAGTGCTCCAAGTAAAATCCAATAATAGATGTTGCAAAGCAAGTCATCTCACATGAATACTTGAGTCTTTGATATTTACTGGAAATAAATCAGGCCAGGAAAGCAAACTGCACACAGTTCTATGAGATGATTATTCAAGAGAGTATATACCAGAGTGTGTACAGGTATCTTCTTTTTCTCTAGGTCTTGCAATGTTCAGTAATAGTGCTGTTGTCATACTGACAGTACTATCACTTAGTAGCCCCACAGTAGCCATGTTTGCTCCAGAATTTTCTACTGTCTTGGTTTTCTAGGGCTATCAGTAGTTATAAAAAATACATAGCATTTGGAGAACAGGGGTGTGTTGCTGTAGCAGTGGTTCAGCTCCTGAAAGAGTTCCTGAAGAAAGAGGAGCTAGGTCCTCTCCATCTCAGGCATATTTTTGCACATAGGTGTTTCGGTACTGCATCTCATAAAAAGAGTTGTCACCAGTAGATATAACCAATTCTAGACACATTTGGCTGCCACTAAGTTAGTTGCTCCACAAAGTCCAAAGTAAGGTCAAGGAAAGTGGTATTAATAAGCTGAATTGGTCAGGGAGGAGAAAAATCTTCTTACCATGAAGCTAATCAGGAAGAGGCATGCAAGCCATGTCCTACTCTCAAAGCCTGTTTTGTTGTATTTTGTTTAAAGAATTGCATAAAACTTGGGGAAAAGGCACCAACAGATGATGAAAATCATCACTTGAGTTCCTAAAAATTAAATTACATAGGTCAAGATCTAGGGGGAGTTACACAAAGCCTGCAAAAGTGTAAATGCTGTACCACTTTTTCCTTCTTCTTGCTTAAACTACTTTTGATGTATTCATCTCAAAATTATATGTTTCAAAACACAGTTCTATGCAATCAATATAACAGCACTGGCATGTCTACTAGATGTTTCCAAACACCCTTTCCTGTGATCAGCTTGTCACTGAAGCAACACAGATGTATAGATACATCTTTATTCTCCTCCAACCCATTATTAAATACTGTAACAATGACACTAAATTAAATAACAATAAATGTATTAAACGATATAAAATATTGTCAGTGCTACATAACAATAATGGCTATGGGGAAGGAGGCACTAACACTTTGTTGATATCTCTTCCTCACAAGCTTTCCTTAACAACCCACTTCTCCAAATTATGAAGCCTGAGCAATCTCTGCTTTTAGATAGTCATGCAAGTATGACATTCATCTATGCCTTCCTCTCCCTGTGCTATATTCACTTTTCCACATCCTCTAGGAACATTTGACATTTAAGTTGTTGTCCAGAAGCTTTAGTTGAGCTCCGAAACTGGTAGTGAGGGGCTGTATCCAAAAAAAAAAGGCTCCAGCTTGAGCTATTCTTTGATGAGATGGTTCTATATCATGTGGAAGTTGATAATCATCCAAAAGTATTGTCAAAACAAAAATGAAAAATAATAGATATCTACCTTCCTTGTAACAGCACGTTAATAACCTATTAACCTAATAAATGTATGGCTGAAAAAAATAAGGAGAAAATCTCAGAGATTTTAAAAAAATGTAGACAGGTATTTCCTGCCGTACATCAGAGTAATTGGACTTTCTATTTTCTGAATTTTATATAAATCTTTTAAAAGTAGTTTGGTTGGGTTTTTTTCATTTTTAGCTGCTGCAGTCAAACTGAAATATATATTAGGTACACTGAAAAGTGATGCACTATAAATAGTCCTTTATTTTTCCATTCTAGCACCAAGATGAAGTACAGGTGATTCAGTGTGGTTCCTGAGAGATCAGAACAACTAGATTGATAGGACAGAGGTTAATGAAAGGATATGTTCCATAACTGTAGATAAGGCAAAACTTTTAAAGGGTTTAGACAACTGCTTTCAAGTCACACCTGAATATCTTATTCTTTTTGAAAGCACGGTGGTGGAATACTACTGGTGGATACAGAAACTTTATCTCTAATATTTCTGATCTCTAGTGAGCACCACAAAACCAGAGTTTTCCATCAGAATCCAAACTTCATTTCACTTTCTCACTGGCTGTTTTCAAATTAATCTGACAGAGGTTCCTCTGAACTGAAGGAACAAAGTTGTGAATTCTTCATCAAATGGACATGTTCCAACACTGTAGGGGGATAGAAAGCAAGTCTATCTCCTAGGTCAACTTCCAGAATTAGAGATTTGATCCATGACTCCATTCAAAGACTAATAAAGTTCTAGACAAGCATATATGTCAAGGAAGGTCACAGCTCAATAAATAATTTCATATCTAATACTGAAAATATGCATCAGGCTAAAACCATAAAGGACATGGGAGTTACACTGCTGAGTATTGCAGCGTCTGATTTTTAAGAGATTGACCACTGACCTGATGATTACAGTACTCACCAAAGTGTGAAAAAGAACTTGGATTAGCTTTCTCCCCATCCCAAGGACTACGAAGTTCTTCCCTATGAACTTACCAGAACCACCACACTGCAAGGGAAGATTCCCATGACCTCGTATTGAAGCTGTTATAGTGTTGAAGCTGTTATACTGTGGAGTAGAGTAATATTTGTTAGACTGACAGAGAACGTGTGAGTATGTATTGTTTGGGGATCATAACGCAGATGGCCAAAAGAGTTCTTGGTGTGCATTCATGAAGTTTGACTAATATTTGTTGGACAGAGGGAAAACATGTGAGTATGTGCTGTTTGGGGATCATAACACAGATTGCCACGCCAGTTCTTGGTGTATATTTATGAAGTTTTTGAAATTTTGATGTCAAATTTTGATATTTTGAAGAAATCAACTGGTGATTCCAGATGTGATTCTAACTAGTAGAAGAAGATGACTGAGAACAGGTAGATAGAAGGCAAATTGAGCTAGGGTGACCATAAAATGAATATGCTCATGACCTTGAGGAAACGGAGAGAGGATTGCATGGAGGAAGGAAGGGAGAGAGAGAGAAACAGCATAATAAGAAAAAGTGGACTTTAAGAAGGCAGACTTCTCTAAATTCAGAGTGTGTTTTTAGGGAATTCATTATGGGAAACAAGTATAAGGAAAAAAAAGCATTTAAGAAGAAATATTTTTTTTATTGATAGTAATAGCACACGTACAAACTATCCCAGTGCAGAGAAAAAATAGAAATATGATGAAGAGATTAAGCTGACTAAATTATGAATACTTTATTGACCTCAAAAATAGTAAGGCAGTATGCAGAAAATAGAAATGTCAGTTTACTAAGGATAAGTACAAAATATAACTATAGTATGAAAAATTCAAAACATAAAGAATGAGACAAAAATAGTAAGTTACATTTGAGATTGTGGCAGTTGTATATGTATATCAATAATAATAAGAAGAACACCTAAAATGTCAGTTGACCAAGAGGGAAGTCTATTTCTATATGATGTATAAACCTTATCTTCTTCAGTCTCCCTTAAAAAATTAATCTGAAATGCGAGAGTGGAAATTAATGAAGCACAGTTAATAAAAAAACAAACAAAGAGTACAATATCTACCTATGACACAAATAGAGAATATTTGGGGAAATCAAATACTTAAGGCCATGTGGACCATCTACCTCATTCTAAATTATTGCAAGGCTCAACTACAGCAATATGAGCTGTTAGCAATGATCTCTGAGACATAAAGGATGGGAGTAGTACTGAAGACTGGAACAGTGCAGATGGACTGCCCATCTCTAAAATTAAATAGGTATACTAAAAGGAGGAACAAGAGAATTATAGATCAACCAGTTTAATTTCAGTGCTCAGAAAACTACTGAACAAAATGATCCAACAAACTATTTGTAACCTGGAAGGTAATGGAAAACTGAGTAGCACCCAGCATGGATTTGTCAAGAGCAAATAATTTCCTTCTATTATAAAGTAGTAGGCCCTGTGGACAAAGCAGAAGTTGTTGATATTTTTTTTAGACATTAGAAATCTTAACATTGTGTGCATGGCATTTTCCTAAGCCAGTTAGAAAGATGTGTTTTAGAAAAAAATGCTACAGTGTCAGCAAAAAAAAGGATATCAAAGATCATGGTTCACTGATAAAATAAACAAATCATCTGTTGTTGTCCTCTTCAAAATTTCCTTTTGTGACATAAATGATGGAATGCTTATTAAGTGAGTGGGAAGCAACACAACCACAAAAGCTTCAGGGAACAGGAAGACAATGTAAAATAGTCTTGAAACACTAGAAAAACTGTCTGCAAAAAAGAATAGATTCATATTATATACAACAAGGGAGGTAGTTATCCATTGTAAAACCAATATGGGGAGAAAACTGGTCATATAAATTTTTTGCAGAAAGAAATTTGGTGTCACAGTACATAGCAAGACAAATCCGAATTGCAATGTTATATCATTGCTAAACAAGAAAAGGGAACAGGAGGATAACCCATAAGACACATGAAGTCATCCTTCTGCTGTATTACTTCTAAGCCCTCAAAGGACCTGTTGGAGATCTTATGCAGGGGAGAAACATGGAATTTAGAGGTTTAAAAAGCTTTATCCATCGGGGAAGACCGAAGCTACGAGTCTTCATCAGGCTGTAGAAGAAAGTGGAGACAAGTCATGAATCTTCTAATAAATAGAAGGTTACTGCAGTGAGAAACAGAATAATCTCTTTTCCTTGTCCAAGATGAGGAACATAAGAAGTAATAGGCACCAATGAATGCATACTTAAGTTTAAAATCGAATAATGGAGATTTAGGTGGTTTTGTTGAAAATATCTTCCTTGGCTATAGTTCTCAGCTGTGAACATTTTTAAGAACAAGCTAGACAAGTGAGATATTTGCAATGACATTTTTGATCCCAACTGCAGTAGGGAAATGATCCTATGAGGTCACTTCCCATCATACTCTTTCCTACAAAGGAGGGATATTGTCAGGGAAAGTGAAGGTGTAATATACACCACTGCTAATCTGTGCTTTGCTCATTCTTGGAATAAATGGAGGACATGGTCCAGCAGGACTTTGCTTATACTGCAGCAAAGAAAGCTATTTTTTTAATACCTATGGAGTAATATTACATTTATAATATAAAGGAAAACAACAAGCAGCGGTATTAATTTGGCTTTATTATGTTTTCTATTTCCACTTTGCCATGCCTCACTACCTTATTAGCAATGTAAAGATATGAATACAGAAGTGCTCACTTTATCATGACAACATTCAGTTTTGAAACTAATCTAAAATAAAACCCAGGGTATGCACAGAAAACTCAATTATGAAACAAAAGGCATCCAGTATGAAATTAAGGTAGTACATTCCATGTTTTATGTTCTGGCATTGTAGATTGTTACAGGGTTTTTTTGCTGATAAACCTCAAAAAGCTCACATAGCCAAGAGCAGCTCTAATGGACTGAGTCTAAAATTACTCACTTTCATCTGCCGAAACAAATTGGTTTAATATACAGTTGTTTGTTGTCAAATACATTAAAAACACTTGTGCCAAACAAAATTATAGGCTGTGTTTGTTGTTTGCCTAGTATATTTTTGGAAGGTGGGGGAATGGGAGAAGGAGGAAAGATGGTGGGTGGAGTTTTCCCTGCCCTTGCCAACATCAGACTAGATAGCATTACGAAGATGTAACACACACAATATGTATGCAATGTGTTTGAGTTACACAGGCGTAAAGCTTTTTCCTTCCATTTTTTAATGTTTGACCATGTGTAACTAAAAAGTTCTAACCTGTTGGGCATTGCAAGATAGTATGCAAATAGGCCAGCTATTGACAAAGGACTA
>VYZM01004220.1:34184-67581 GCA_013398915.1 Dromas ardeola | reverse complement strand
CCCCGCCCGTCTTTATATCCATCTCCTTTTTCTTCTTCTGGGTTTGGGTTTTGTTTTTTTTTTGAGGCAGCAAATGGATTGGAGTGAAATGAAACTACAGTAGCTGGCGGACACAAAGCAGAAACAAGGGTGAAGTTAAATAAAATATGAGAGGGTGGATGCTCAGCAAAGAATTCACCTTTGATTTTAAAGATTAGATAAATTGGAAAAGTAATAATCAGTAAATTGAAAAGTGGGGACTGTCATGCATTAGCATTGTGACTAGCATAACAAATCTCTTTTATTTATTTATACTTTCAAGATGATACAAAATTTTATATTATACAATAGCTTAGAATGTTTTCTGGAAAGGGGTCACAATGATACATTTTAGCTCTGCAATCCTAGTAAGAAATATTTGTAAAGTAATATGATTCAATGATATTCAATGATATTCAACATAAACTGTTTTGAATATCAGAATCTTTCATATTTGTTCAGAACATGCCTCTTAAATGTAACTTGCTGTAATTGATGAACGTTTGATTCATCTATTTTTATACCATGTATTGGCCTTAGCTTTTATGCACTGATTATTAATTCTGGTTGTTAATCTTTAATTGAAAATGTGTGTGTATATATATATATATTATTATTTTACCACTGTGGATCTAAAACATGGTCTAAAATAAAAATACAACCAGCTGTATGCTGACTACATAATGGCCCGTCTCCTAATTTTTAATATACTGTATTCTAAATTCATAAAACAAAAATCCGAAAGCCTAATTTGACAAAAGGGTTGGGAAAAATCAGGAACATAGTTTCAGAGCTGTTTATTGTTCTGTTCATGAGTTGAAGATTTTCCATCTCTCCTCAATATCTTCATGGGAAATGCGTAATGGAGAAAGTATGCCTTAGATTGCCTGCTCTTTGCCAGTCACTCTTAGCTAGTCAGAACTGGCTTCTTTGCCTTTCCTTTGCATAGTAAAATACAGATCTCCCTCTCCTCTTCTGCTTCACTGAAAAGGAAATTTGCCGCAGAATTTCTCGTTCATCCCATTTTGTGGCTGTCTTTCCTCTTCTGGTTCCAGGCAGGAACACCACCGACCCCCCCGGCCTTGCTGTGTGAAGAACATCAATTCCATGCCAAGCAGATGCATGTGCGGAAGGACGTCCAGCTCTGTCTGTAGGGAGCAAGGTGGAAAGCTGAAAATCTAAAGCAGAGGTATGACCACTTTTGATGTGTGATATTTGTAAAAGGGGAAAAAAATCAAACTACTTTATGGAGAGAACGAACAAGGGAAAAAGATGATTTGTGATACAGGAGAGAAAACCATGGGACTGAAGTGACAGAGCTGCTAGAAAGACAGCCTGGATCTCTTTTGAGACAAACGCAATGTTTATAACCTTCTCATGTACTTGGGAAATGTTTAATTTCAGATTAATTTGGGACCTTATTTATTAAAATCAGAGTGAGAATCAGAAAGAAAAAAAATCAGTTTCATGCAGAATCTTAAAATGGTACTATTTGGATGATATTTTTAAATATCTTGCACAATTAGATAACTTATAATATTGACTTTCACATCACAGAAATTAATATCCATTATAGAATGGTGACTGTGTTATTGAGTTACAGTATATCCATACAGGTGACTATAATTTAGTCAGTGAATTAAGAAAATTCAATCAGTGTCCATCAGTGTTAATACAAGTAATTTTTCTTAACTGAAGTAACTTAAAAAATGATTTTCATTTTAAGAAATTCAGTCTGTTTAATGAATTGTTTTTCAAGTATAGTATAATTTTAGATAAAGTGAACTATTCCTAGATGCAATAATCACCACAGAAATATACTCACAGTTGCATGACTGACATTCCTAATCAGTGAACCAAACCATTGCATGGTTATAAGGGCAGATAGACTTGGACTTTAGTTTTACAGTAATGGATTTTGGGTGGGAGAACTGGTTGAAGGCATCCCTATGCCCGTCTTCTCTTCCCTTCCCTTGTGGCATGCCAATACTGCAGGTAGCGGTGCAAAATGGATCAAAAAACCAAGGTGTTCAAAATAACCACCCTTTTTGTATATTTTGTTTTCGTTTGCTTTGTGTTGCTTTTTACATAGATCAGTTCACTAATCCACAACACGGTGGAATCACGTCCCAAATGTGGGAGCATACAAATAAGCTTCCTCATCCCATTCAAGTGTTGCGGCTTTGGGTTTATGTTGGAGCCGTGCCATAACGCTCTGTTTTATGATACAGTTAATCCGATCTGACAGTTAACTGCCACCAGACAGAGCGATCTTCCCTCTTCCCTGCTTTTCCTCCCGGCCCTGGCCATGTGCGCCTGCCTCCCCTCCTGCCCTGGCAGTGGTGCTCGTCCCACTCCCCCGAGGGACGGCTCAGCGGAGTAAACTGACAGAAAACTATTCCTTCTTTTTTTTTTTTTTTTTTCATCCTTTCTGCCCTCCAGACTGGCTGGGTGGAGGGCCAGGTGAGCACCAGTGCCCACCAGGGGCAGGCGGAGGGGAGAAGTGGGGGATGCAAGGGCAGCCCATGGCCAGCAGCGCACCCCAGGTTCCCTCCTCTGTACCTACACCCGCCCATGAAATGGCACGGAAAATCAGCGGTACTGCTGCTGACCTCCAGGTAGCTCTTTTATAGTGTTCACTATTTGTACAGTTACTTTAAAAAAAAAAAAACCACCTATATAAAAATGCTGAAGAACACAGTTATGAGCTGTCAAGAGCAGAGCAGTTCAAACATGGATTTAAGCCTATGGTAAGGTATAAGCAGGCTATTGTATTTGGTATAATCTTAGATATTATAAGCACAAGAGTTCATTATTGGCTTTTATCAATCCTCTCAAAGAAAATGGCTGATTTGAAATGGTTCTGGACTGACAAAAAGTATATTCCAAAAAATGACAAAAGCCATTTAGGCCTATTGAGAACTTTTCACAGAAGTGAAAGGTCTTATTTCCACTGAGTATGATGTCCTATCAGCTGAGCCCTAGGTTCATCAACCTCAGCATGGATCTGCTCACTGTGAGTTGTCACCCCACAGAGTTTTCCAGGGGAAGGCCAAGTTGAAATAAAACAGCTCACAACATGGAATTGTTTCTCATGATGTGTGTAATTGCTCTTGGACAAATGTCTCTCTCCATTTCTTTTGTGAAAAAGCAAATAGTCTCAGTAAAAAATGGATCGAGTAGAAATGCATCACTAAAAATCACTCTTTCAGCCATTACGTAGTGTTCTGCTTTGGCTTATACTTTGCGGACTTCTTTGTCTGCAGAGGTTTCTTGATCAACGCTGAGAACTTCTAAACAAAAGCTCACCATAGGTTTATTTATGGCCACCTAAAGATTTCTTTGGAGTACTCAGACACAATCCCGGTTTGAGGAGTACACTACTTTTTCTTTATTCAGAAACAGTTTTTTATGCAAGTGGAGTAAGAATTACTGTAACCTAAGGTCTAAGCCCCATTTTGGCAGGTTATTGTTGTAGCAGTTAGTGTTGGAGCTTCTATATGTTTTTTCATTCTTTCTCTGTGATACTAGTAAGTTATCTGCAGTGATCTGAGTCACAGACCAATTGGTTTAAATCCTAAGTCAGGAAAGCAAGTGTTTTCAGACTTTTTCAGGGAAATGGAAAGATTTTTCAAGCTGAGGTGATCTGCTAGTGATCTTTATCCAATAGGTGCAGGAGATGAATGAAGCTGAGTTGTTACTAACACCTAAACAAACACCGAACTATCCATGTAAACAAAAAGTGACTGAGAAATGCAGTTAGCTAAATGGATGTTAGTAATGTTAGCTGGAAAGGCTTTCATCATAATAAATTTCACAAATTTAATTGTATAAGTCTCACTGTTTTCACTTCTATAACCAAGATCATTAGGAAGCACTGGAGAATAACAATAATACTAATAACAAAAACAACAACAATAATATCATAAAAATATATCTCATTGTCATAAATGGATTTCTGAAATGAGTATTGGAAAATTCTGAAGGTTATTTTCATTATCATATCTTGCTGCAATACTAAACCAGATTTTCTGGTGTTCTATATTCAAGGCAAAAAATAAAAAGGATAAGGTAAAGATAGGGATAAGGTAAGGATGAAGGTAAGGATGAAGATAAGGATGAGGATCAGGTTAAGGATAAGGAAGGGGGAAAACAAACAGGGAAAACCAGCAGAGAAAATAAACTGGGAAAGGAAAGAAGATAAGGATGAGGATCAGGATAAGGATAAGGAATGGGGAAAACAAACAGGGAAAACCAGCAGAGAAAATAAACTGGGAAAGGAAAGAAGAAAAGGACTCCACCCCTACAAAGTGTCGGAAATGAGTACCCAATTGAAGAATACCTAGTTCAGTATGCAACTAGATGTACATTTTCAGTAGTGCAAGGCCCTCAGCATTACATACAGTACTATTAATCATGAAGAGGTCTCTATAAAACACTTTAGAAGCTGGATTAAATTTATCTATATTCATTATCTCTGATTTTTAAATGTTAAATTCTCTTTTTAAGGAAATTAAATATAGCATTTTTCCCACATACACACATTTATAAATATGAATTTATATACATATGCATTACTTTTTACATATATGCAGCATGCAAATTTTCATTATCAAGTTATAATACAGCACAACCATGTGAGACTGACTATATTCTTCACACCGTATTTTGTATGGCTTCTTCATATTTTGCTCATCTGGGATAAGCAGAGTGGGCAGCAACTGGAAATCTCTTTGTGTCTCATACCTAATTATTTTTATGTATTTAATAATTATTGAATTCGCTTACCTAACAATATTGCTTAACCACATTTGTTTAGCAAAGATTTAGAAATACCATCATATTAGTGTTCAGCTGTAGTTAGCAAGCATTCATATTTTTCTAAACAAAAGCTGAGGTGCATGATGGGAAAACAAATATTAGCATATCTAGACTGAACATGGCTTGTAGACTCCACGGTGAGTAGTGCTTCTACAGCTGAGGATTATTCACACCATATACAATTACGTTTTCCTTTAAGACTGATTCTTTTATACTGCAGATAAAAACGAGAAACTACACAAGGTCTTCTAAAGAAATATTCACATATATTTAATAAAGAAAAGAATGTAGTTCATCTCTTGCAGGCCAGCCAAACTTAGGGAGTTTTATTTTATCTAGGAATGTCTAAGAGCAGAATTTGGTATACAGTTTGACCTCTTTGATTGTATTTTGGGGTTGTTATTGTACTTTGCTGTCGGCTCTTTAATTAATCTTGCCGGGTCTGTAATATCATTGGGGCAGAAATAATTGCTTAAATATAAAAGGACCTGTTAAGACAGCCACATGGGAAACAGTGAAGTGGTGAAAGAGTGCACTTCTAAGATTTACTTATTGACTGTTTAGTAAATAAATCGTATGTTTTAATTGCTCTGTCAGAAGGATCCTTCAATGAGGGAAAGGTGACTGGAGCTGAATACGGGAACACCACAGGACAGCTGTTTGGTCTGGCAAAGGGCTCTGTGCACTTGTACTATATATCCAGAGCGACCTTTCAGATTCCATGTACATAGTAACAATTAAAAGTACACAATGACTTGACAATGTTCACTGTGACAGACTGCAGGTTGGCTGCTTCCCATAACAGCCTCCCAGGCAGAGAGGAACAAAGAGCCTGGGCCCATCTGTACGCTGCTCTGAATGCCTCATGTTCCAGAGAGTGCGCTTTGTTTCTCCAAACGCCCCAGGAAGCTCTTCAACAAACAAAACTCAGAGGTCCAGAGGAGCCCAGTCAGGACATTAATATGATAATGAATTCCGGATTACCCTGGCAGACGTGACAAAGAAATAGATCCTTTTGATAATAAGTTATCGGGTTGATTAGGCGGAATTTGTCTGACTCCACCACTGTTGTGGGTATTTCAACAAAGTCAACAAACCCATGCATGACATCGCTTCTGTTACCCTCTTTCCCTCTTCTTGTTGCTTTTCGGCAAGTCCAACCCATGCTACTGATTTAAGGTTTCTTCAGTTGCAGTGAAAATGCTGTTACCTGTCTGGGAAGTTATTGCAAACTCTAAACGTAGCAGCCCCTCTGCTACCGCATGAAACAAAGGAAAATGGCTGCTTGTTGCAGGCAGTTCAGAAGAAAAATTGCAGTTAATTCAGAGGTATGACTTTGCCTTTCAGCTAATGTTCCTAGGCTGAATTAGCTCAGGAGACTTTGTAAGATTAATTTCCAGTCGTCCCACATGACAAGGTAAAATAGTTTCCTTTCTGACCCATCAGAATAAATCTGATTCTGATTAAAATTGTATTTACTGTTGATTACTGCCAATGGGAAATTAGGTGAAACTTTTTTGGGTAAAATATTTCTTTATGATTCATAAAGTTCAAGGAAGTTGCATGATACTTCCATAATTTTCAGAGGTAGTATACGCTGCATCTCCTTTTGACTTCAGCAGAGGTTGTCATAGCTTTTGGAAAAGTGCTTAAACATTTTATCTTACTATTGACTTCTGTGGTAATCACTATGTCTTCTTGGCTGGATTCTCCAAAAGGCTCTAAGATTAACTCCTCTTATTCCACAAAAGCTCAGCAGCAAAAGGACATCAACTGGCTACAGATACAGTGTATGGCTAAGGTCACACAAAGTACCAAAATCGGGTGGCACCAGCCATCTGTAGTTAACAGCTATTATATAAACATAAAGGAATGTGCCCTGTGTTCTGAGTGATGGAAAAAAATTGGTCATTAGCCACTGGGGAACGCCTGATTCCCCCCACAGTTTTCCAGCTGCGATCCAAGTGTGTTTAAATAAAAACTTAGCACACTTAACAAGAAGTTTGATAGAGTGTTAACAATCCTCAACTTCACGTTGAGCTGTTAACCAACAAAGTAGTCATTAAATGCTGGTAATGACTGCGTTTCTTGGGATTATTGCTTAATTATAAAATTGATAGAGTGGGTCCTGCCTTCTGACTTGGGGGACATTTTCCATTGCAGAGTTTTAACTACAAACTTTCCTTAATATACCACCTCAGTTATAAACCCTTGAATATAAACTACAGCAAGAATACTGCCTTTAAAAACAGTTATTTGTACACTTCACAATTATGTTCAAAACATAACTGGTCTTGGATTCACCTCAGACAGTGGACTAGCAAAGCACAACTCTTGGTAAGAAACGATTTCTCAGGGAAATAAAATACAGAATAAAATAAGCACTTCTGAAAAGGCATTCTGCATTCTGATTGACTAGAAAGAGTCGAGAGCGTAGGTAGAACTTCATTTCAAAAAACACCATGAAAGTGATTTAAAACTGCAATAAATGTTTTATCTCTTATTCTTTCAGAAGCGACTAAATAACGTTTATAATGTACAAGAAATTATTTCAGCAGCCATGACCTTGAAAGTTCCCTAGGTATTGCTGGCTGCTGTGCCTTAACATTTAGTAATTATTTCCCAAAGTCTGTAGATACCATGGCCTTAGGTATACAAACAGTTATAAAAACGTATTCAGGAAAGTTGTCTCCTCTGTGCTGATATCCAAGCATCTAAATATATACTATCCAAATCCACAAGCAAAGATAAGGGGTGCAAAATGTCATAGAGCCACATACTTCACATCCCAGCACATGAGGTGGTCATGCACAGGCACAAGGGATCTAGGGAGAAAGATAGTCCTATTTTTCTTTATTTGTTGGTTTCATGAGTAATTCAAGGCATGTACCACTAATGTACATAAGATCTGTTATAAAAATCATTAAGTAGCTGTGTTTTGAATGTGTGGGTATACTGAATTTATTCATTTTTTCCATAAAAAAGGCTTAAAATATTTAACATTAATTTAAAATTCTTAAAACTCCCTGTTGCTTTAAGGCCACTTAATATTTTCAGGCAGGGAGGCAATTGGTGAAAAAAAAAGATTTCATCCTTTAAACTGAATCTTGTTCTGTAATTCACAAAACACTGAGTCTTCTAATGCTAAGTAGCTAAGCAAACTAATACATTTCTTTTCTTTCAGACTGTTCTTTTAGGTATTAAACAACGAGGAAATCAAACAAGATTCCATCTTTAGAAGCTATTAGATCAAACATTCTTTGAAAAGAATAACATATAGAATATATTTATTTGTACAAAATTTTAACTGAAAGTTGCACTGATTGATAGATAGATAGTTTCTCAACTAATTTGTCTGCAAAATGGCATTTAAGTGTTTTTAGAAGTGTTTAGAAGATGGTTAAAATAGTGAATTTTCAAGTTTTATATTAATTAACCAATCAGTGACAACTGTAAAGAAGAGTAGCATCTTTTACCAGGACAAATTATATAACTGGAAAAGATGGAGAACACTTGGAGCATGCAAGTAATTTTAGTTTTTGCATTTTATTTCCAATTATTGCCGGTAAATGAAAGGAGAAGTTTCTTGTTGGAAACCCAAAAGGGAAGAGAGACAAATATCTTTGCATGTATAAATCCTCTTCTTTCTTCATTCAAAAACTCAGGCTTGTGTCCACAGTGGCTTGTTGGCTCAGTTCATCAGAAAGCCTGCAGCAATTCCCTGAGCCCTCATTTGTAGACATCACTTTGGCAATGGAACAATGCAGCAGATTCTCATTCTAGGGATTACGATACTATATATAAAGAAAACATAAAAAGATTTACATATATTCCATGTAATTTCCCCCATTATATTTTAAGCATGGAGCAGACTTTTGAGTCTTTTAATAGGTAATGTGTCACAAAGTATTTTTTTAAAATGTCATAATTTGTATCACAACAGTTTATATTCAGAGATAATATGTTTTTCATACATCACATCAGATAGATGTCCCAGAACCTGCAGGCTGGGAAAAATGGATAAAAGGGAAGCTATTCTTTTGGGGCTAAATCACTGTACATTAGCCGTGGCCTAGAGGAGGAGTGCAGTCATTGTTGCCTGGCATTCTGTCCTCACGAACAAGAGGGAACAGTGGGGATGAAACCTGACCTTTGTTACTTGTGAACCAGGCATGAGTGAGGAAATATTGTCCACCATTCAGAGGTTTGCAACACCCTATGTTCCTACGCCTTTCCAGGTGTTTCAAGATAGCAGAGAGGGACTTGTGCCTTTAAGAAATGTCTCTACCATCATAGCTTCACAATTGCAAAGATCTATGCTTCACCAGACAAATGTTCTGCTCTAGATAAGAAGTAAGCATGCGATCACAGAGCACATTGTTTATGATGGGCAGGACCTGATCCAACATAGATCCTGCCAGGAAGAAGCTATGTGGGAAACATTCAAACCAGCACATTTGAACTCAAACTGAATTTATTCCAGATCAGCCACAATTTGCATCATACACCTGCCGTAGAACACTGATTGTGGGAGCCCCAAAGTCCTGTTTGCTGTATTGTTGGATAATACCCTAACAAGCAACCCCTCCATTTCTGAGGATCCACTGTACGCTAGCTTCTTGTTCCTGGAGGCGTGATTAAACTTAAAAACACCTCATCTGAAAAAGAAAATTGGCGCTAAAGAGCTTGATTTAAGAATTTGACTTTAAATGGAAAATCTTCTGTGTGCTTAACAAACCTTTGGATCAGGCTCCTAATGGAAAGGATGGGAGGAGCTGGAAAGGAAAAAACTTGTTACTGTCACCAACAATGTGTGAGAAAAAAATGTCAGAGTGCAGCCAAATGACATAAGAGGAGACATCGGGCACTGTATGCTCTGGGATACCAAAAAGACATTAATTTAAATTAAGTTCAACCACATAGCACATAAATAACTCTTTCTGTGAAGATCTGAGCCCCTTTGTAAAGCTTTCTGTTGACAAAAGCACTCTACACAAAACACGAGTCTCTTGAGCACCATGAGGCATGAGGTACTTTTTCATGGACCCGTACGGCTCAGGAGTACACTGGAGGAGGGGCAGATTCTCATGCAGCAGAAACCTGGAAGACCACAGTGAAGTGCAAAGCTCTACCTGGAGCAGATCCGTTGGCTTCTCTCTAACACTGTAGTACTAGACATTACACTCAAAATCAGGCAGGGCCTCAGAGCCTGATCCCTTGCTGAGGACAGACTGGTTTACCCCTTACTGCAGTGGACTCACAGACCTGCAACAAATGAAAGAGGGATTAGCACCAGTATCTAACTCATTTTACACATGCTTTGTTGCCTGGCATGTCAGCATAGGGATGGCAGCTATGACCAAGGATTTACAGGAATGCCACAGCTGTCTGGAGCAGCAGCAGAAAGCCAAGAAATTTACCCTTGTTGTCTGAAATGACACTAGAAACCTGCACGTAGGAGTGTGAATCTCTTTCTCCATTTTTTTCCACAGCTTCCCTGCTGGGTCATTAAGACAGAATTTCCACCGATCTTGTTCAGAATTAGGCAAGTTAGTTCTCTGGGCTACTGCTTTAGAGACAGTCAAGGAAGACAGACAGGCTGCTGAGAGGCTGATTGGTCCACCTAATTGGAGAAGCACATTAGGATGCTACTGGTTGTTTTTGCACACGTTGGTGCCATTAAATATGGTGAGACAAATTAACCAGTTTGCACTAGAACACTGATTTTCAGGCAACAAAATGGAGATGAGATGAATCATCATTTATGCAAAGTCACAGAAGTTCTTATTTATCTTAAAGGATTTCTAAGGAGAAAAAGTATTTTAAATGACAACACCTTTTTCTTAAACTTTTGACTCAGATTAGAAAATCCAAAAAGGTATCACTACATTTGCAGGAAGTGAATGATGGAGTTGTCCAAACTCCATAGGGTCCTTATGAACCGAAAAGTCATCTATGCGCACATTTTCTCAAAAATCAGTTAATATGATAGGGTTTTTATTTATTTATTTTGCTTTGTCCTAGTACAGACAATGTATCATTGAAACAGATTAGTTTTGTCACCTTAAATTCACACTGCCAGAAGTCCTGGAGAAGTAATCAAAAAATTGTGTTCTCATTTAAATGTTATGTTCCACATTAGATCCAGCAGCACACGCAATGTAAATTAAATAAACAAATTGCAACAATAATAAAATAGGCAAAAGAAAAAGAAAAGTATATCATTTGTACGTTGTACAAAATTTTTATAAATTATATAAAAATTGTCTATTCCATTTTAAGAATTTCTCTTTATATGCTTTTTATCCTCAATAAAATATTAGTAATACTAAATTTGGGTCCATTTTAAGTAGAGGCATCCTTAACTTTGTCTGTGTTTTTCTAGCTTTGTCCAAATTCTTACATTCTTTTTTTCATTAGATCTGAAAGACAAACAATCCTAAATTTTAATCTTGCTCAATCCATCTTCTGTAAAAAAAAAAAAAAATGAATCCTGTATGTACTGCATGACACTGATCTTTGTACTCTTAGCTTTATTATTTACCATATTAACAATAAATGCCATGTTTTCCTAGGATAGCCAAATGAATAGATTAAGGAGCATAGAAAGGAGAGGAATAGTATTTTTTGTTACCTGTACATTCAGATCTTTGTGAAAGCAACTCCCAAAGTTGCTACTTCTCTCTGCACCATAATGATATTGTACAGTGCCTTTTGGCTCTAGCACAATGTGTTATGCATCAGTGTTTAAGAGCATATTGTGCACCATTATTGCCCTCTCTCTAGAGGACTACAAACTGCATTAGTTTGAATTACCAAATCAAAACTTTATGTGCAGCAGTTCCCCCACAAGGGCTTTAGCATTTTTATGTCATAATCCCTCTATTATCCCCCTCCTCACATGCTTTATAACCATTAAGTTATTGAAAAATTCTCAACAGATGTCATCTTAAGATGAATGTTGCTGTGCCGACTGGTATCAAGGCTGGAATCTGGATATTGCTCAACTTTACTAAAAATGTCAGGGAGAGAATAGTCAGCTGTAAAAATACAAGATATGCCAGCAATGGTTGTTTTCATGTCAACTGCAACATGACTTGTAGTGTTTGCAATTTTAGCTTCTAGAAGATGCAGTTTTCATTTGATGGGTTGGCAGTAATGGCTTGAGATATGTAGCAAGAAAAAGGAAAATAATTCAAGGGCTTTTTTCCCTCTCCTTTTATGATAAAAGCAGATTTGTGCTTTAATCTGATTTAAGCCTCAAGTCTTACCTTTTAGCATATACTGTTCATATTGAGAATTTTGTTGACATACAGAAACTTTTTGCATAGGTGTAATAAATATAACAGGTTATTGGTGATTATGTTTTCTCTTTGCATCTAGAGTACTGAAATAACAAACATGATTGCTATCATGGTAATAATAGCAATTTATTGATATCTTTCCTCTCATTCCATTGGGACATTTGTAATTTTAAACAACATAAAGACATAAAAATATCCATCGTGACATAATTTAGAACAACCTTAAATTTGAAGCAAACAATGCAAAAGACATTTATCTCCCAAAGAGGTGACAGTATGGTATTTAAATAATAGGAGATACACACAGCACAGATACCTGTCAAAAGGAGATTCAAGAACAGAGCCAGGGCCCACATTAGTAAGAGCCTTAAAAAATAGTGGCATTTTATAGTAAATCAGCTGTTTAAGAAGCAGTTACTGTACAAAAGAGACAAATAGCATAATATCCTTCCAATTCATCAAAACAGCATAGCAGTTGAGTTCTTGTATGCAGAGGTGATGTGACAAACCTGATGAGAGATTCTTAAAGAGGAAATTACAATAATCAAATCCTATGATGAAGCAGGTCTATTTTGCTGTAGTGCTGGCAGGGAATATATAAGGGATACATAGTCTGTGAAGACTGAAGTGGAAATAAATCTATTGGTACCACATCTGAGATGTGAAGAGGTTTAGTCAAGAAAGAGGCTTGAGATTTTAATATGGCTCTCCCCTCATTTGTGATCTTTTACAGAGAGAAAAATCAAATGATGAAACAGCTTCCTATTTTCAGAGACCTCTAGAGCTCACCCTAAAAGACCAAAACTGGTCAATGGAGAATTTTTCCATAGTGTCTATGACAAAGACTGTTACTATTTCTCCAATTCACAGCTGTATCTACTATTTTGGCTGTTTAGACCCCTATAATTGGGGGAAGATTGGTTTCTGGACAGCTTTCCAGCCATCCACTTTCCATTTTGCATCCTGAAGACTCCTCCTTCATAGGAGGTCATAGCTAGGAGAGATGGGGTGCACCAGAGAAAACCCTTTTAGCTCATACTAGCTGTCATAGACAAGCAGCTGATCAAGCCAATCTTGCCTGTAAACAATAAAAAGGGAAAATGCTGAATTGAGGCTGAGGAAGGCAGCACAGGTCTGACTCTCCATTGTAGAAAAGGTTGTTAAGAAAGATGATGTACTCAAATTGCCGGATATTCAAAACTCCCAGAAACTCTCAATTTCCACTGTTTAAATAGGAGATAACTTTGAATCCCCATCTTTAGGGGAATAGTGAACAGGGAATTTTGGAAATAAAAGGTGATGAACTTCTGTTTTCAAGAAGTATTTAATCACAGAAACCTCATCTTGTATTTAAGTCTTTAGAGTTACTGTGCATTGTATATTATTCCTATTTGTTGTAAAAATATTCTAATTCATCTCATTAAACTGTATATGCTGCTTTTGTTCTGTAGTGTTATTTTAAAACTTATGCCATATGAACATTTCCGGTTCTTTTGAATATGATACTCTACTTGAATTTTACACACAGTTTATAAATTGAGCTGGTTAGTATATTCATTTATATGCTGTGATACTTTTCAAGCTCAAAGCTTTAATATTTCATTGCGGTGCTGGAATCTGATCTGAGGAAATATATTTCTGTATATTTTGTAAGAACCTTCTTAGCTTTTCCCAACATTTACTTCCATACAGTTCTACAGTACAGGTTTGCACTATTTCTGCTCTTCTACTGCACGTTCCCTCCCCTGGATTTGAGTAGTATGTCTTGGTATATTAATCTGCCACTAGCCTGGATAATTTCTATTACTTGACTTTATAAAAGCCCATGATGAGCTCCACTGAGGAAAATGATTGTAAAGCACAGATGATTGTATTTGTGCTACCCCAGTGCTATATGAGACCTAGCAAAAAGGTTACATACAAAAAAATGTTGATAATAAACTAGAACCTCCCTAATTTTTAGCCAGTTAGAGTGTATTTCCTATATCTCCTATACCTCCCTCTGTGACACCAGGGAAATGTACATTTGCAACCAAATGACTCATTTACTTTCAATTTTACCTGCACCTTATTAGTAGCTGACCTATCTTTTTAAGATACTCAACTCTTCTCCCAAGCAGTTTTCCATCTTCTTCAGCTGTAATAACAGAAGCTAAATAATATTTAACAAATTGCTATTTCCTTGTGCCCTGTCTTCAATCCCCCATCATTGTTTTTAATGGGACAATTTAACCTTTGAACCTATGTCTCTATTACAGATATAGTTGAAGAGCCCTTAATTGAAATATTCCATACAACTTGACATTCAATATTATTTCTTTGCTCCTCTAATTATCCTTTTAACTTTCTTCTGCTTATTTGTATAAACCTTCCTCAGTCTGTCTTTCTACCAGACTGTTTATATATTTTTCAAAAGCCTTTCAATTATTTGCTCATTCTACTCTTTACATACTACATAACTACATTTGACCTCTGTAACCCTTCTCCTTGTTTAGATTTAGCTGAGATTAAGTTCAGTTGCAAGCTCTGCAGCCATTTCTCATATTATTTCCCAGTGCTCATCAGTAGTGCTCATCTCTGCATTGGAGAACACACAAACAAAATGTCTTTGGAAATGTCACACAACATCAGACTTTCTAACAGGAAAAAAAAAAAAAGCCAATCCAGAAAGATCCAAAACATGCTGGTTTATTTCAATACAGGTTATGAGAAACCAGACCTACAGATATATATTCCCAATGGTGAGATGATTGTCATTTTCAAGCTGTGTTGGGTGCACGCAATCTATAAAACCCAAAGAAAAATTAGGCAGAATTCATGCCAAGTCTAAAACATTCCAGGAAGCCATGGTAGTATTCCTACCCTACATTTTGCAGTTGTTTCTCTTCCATCTTCTCTTTTGGAGATTATACCCCTTCTATCTCCTCAGTAATTCTTCTTGCCCTCACATTCCCAATGACAGAATCAAAAGCACCTCCTGTTCTCAAATCTAAACTGGGTGTACAGTGATTTATAGTGGCTAGTAGCAAGGATGGCTGGAGTAGGCATTCATGCTAATCTGCATCTGGAAACCCTTAGCTTTTCCTTTGCGTATTCCTATTTGATATTTCTTTCCAGCATCTAAATGTTTTTTGTTTTCTATAGACAATAATGTTTTCTATGGCTGAGATATGGTACAGAATGGAGATTATGGGTCAACCAAGAGTATTACGTCGTTTCCTTCTAGTGCAGTTTTCTGAGTTGCTTTCTCATCAGGTGGCAAAGCAAAACTCTGGACTTTATTGTTGTCCATGTTGCAAGTACCCCAGAGAGTATTACTTGAAAAACATTAGCTTTACTGGGCATATTTGGTGAAGATATTAAAGGTGTTACCTGGAAGTCAAAAAGTTTTCCGGAAAACATGAGACTGTGATAGGAAGCCAGAATCTTTTCCAGGAGAATATTACCAACCCAACCTTAATAATTGTCAAGACTTCCTGCGCTATGCAATTTTTTTTACATATTTTCCAATTTTATGTAACATTTTCTGTGCAATTTCATTCCCTGATATTATGACAGAATGGCTTCTTCCCACACGGACAGTTCAACAAGCTCAATAGTATCCAGTCTTGCACTATAACTTCATACTATTTTCTTTGAGTTTTGCATAGCTGTTTTTCAAACAACAAATATGTAATTAAAATCCTCTGTTATCACAGATTCTGTCCTTATTACAGTCCCCTCTTTCACATATACAATCATCCTTAATGATTTCACTTAAAAGCAGATCCTTTTATGCAATTGGAAAATTGTAGAAAATTAATTTGAAAATTTACGGTGTTGATTTGTATATAAAAGGAGCTTCATATGAGTGATAATTCTATTGCCTTGAAACATTTTCCTTATTACAGTAGGACCACTGAGTTGAATTTTTATCTTCTGGTGCACTGCCTTTCCTTAAAAATAAGGGAGTTACCATCTTGCATCAGGGAAACATCACCTGACCAAACGTGAAAGGTGAAAGGAAGCATGAGTTACTAAAATGAGGAATTATGTCAGAAACATATGCTATTTTTGATTGCAGAAATTTTGTCTTTTCTGAAACTTTCTAAAAAAATTAAGCCATTTTCTGACCTGTATGTAGGTATTGTCACACAGCTGTAACGTACATGGGCAGACCTAAATGAAAAACTCGGCATTACAATTGTTCCAGATCAGGAGCACACATACAGTCAATTATTAAGGTTCAACAGATAAACGGTAACTAATTATGATGCAGTAACTTGATCACTTCTAATTGGCACCTGTACTGTAGAAGTCTGACCTTGCTTAACCCTCATGTAGTTGAATGAGTGAGTTAATACATAAAAACCCTTTTTCTCTCTTCTGCAAAGTTAAATATAAAGCTTCTGCAAAGGTTGCTGGCTTGTTTCTTTTCACCTTTTTTTTTTTTTTAACATACAGAGTGTTCATCAAAAAAGATCTCCAAATACATTAAAAGAGAAACCCTTTAGAACCCCATTAGAAACCCTTCCTAAGTTTTAAAGATTTCCACAACAATGAAGACACTTTTAAGCTGTTATAGTACTCAATATATCGCAGTACTGCATAGTCAAGACAGAAACTACAGAACTCTTTCGCATTCAGTGTATGATGATCAAGAGAAGGGCTTTCAAGCTCACTTGCAAAGAAGTTTAGTGTTCACTCTTGACCACTATATAGAAAGTTTAACTGAAAAAAAAAAAAAATCAAAGATTTTTATTTTTCATAATGAAGAACAGTGTGTTTTATCACTGAGAACATGTGAACAGCTGTGCTAGATCAGACCAAAAGCCTGTCTGGTCCCGTATCCGGTCTCTGACAGTAGGCAAAAACAGATGCCTGGAAAAAAGTGGAGGAAGATGACAAGAATATTGTGAAATTCCCTCAAACAATCACCCCTCACCCAACCGTTACATACTTAGGAAACTTATGGAGGTAGAGGTGGTATCTCCATTTCTTACAGACTCCGGTGACATTTTCTTCCATAACTTCTTTTAATGTCTTTTGAATCCAAACTAACAGTTGAGTCCCACGGACTTTCACATTGGGTATTAACACAGCCAATTTACATACGGTGGGGAGATCAGCCTTTTTTTCTTGATTTGAACCTGTCAGCTACTGGTTTTGTTTGATTGCATATAGTTGTTCAGACTAGAGAAAAGGAGACTGAGGGGAGACCTTACCATTCTCTACAACTACCTGAAAGGAGGTTGTAGAGAGGTGGGGGTCGGTCTCTGCTCCCAAGTAACAGGCAATAGAATAAGAGGAAATGGCCTCAAGTTGCACCAGGGGAGGTTTAGGATGGATATTAGAAAAATTTTTATACTGAAAGGGTTATTAAGCATTGGAACAGGCTGCCCAGGGAAGTGGTTGAGGCACCATCCCTGGAGGTATTTAAAAGACAGGCAGACATAGTGCTTAGATATATGGTTTAGTGATGGTTTTTGTCAGAGTTAGGTTGGTGGTTGGACTAGATGATCTGAAAGGTCCCTTCCAGCCCGGGCAATTCTAGGATTCTATGAAGGGGAAGTGATCCCTACACTGCACCACCTCTGAAATTAGAGATGCCATCATACCTCCTTTCTTGCTGTCTAGATCGAACCGTCTTAGTTTATTTAGCATTTCTTTACTTGGAAACTGTTCCACACTAATGAATAGACTTCACTCTGACATCATTTGTTGCTGTACATTTTCCTGACTTCCTGTCGTATTCCCTTCAGGATGGGAGGGTCAGACATACACAGCATTCAAATGCAGGTGCACTGGAGATTTATATAGTAGCGTAATTATATTTTCTGTCTTGTTTTCTATTCTTTACGTATTAATTCTTAACATTTGGTTTTTTTCCTTTTACTGAACACTGAAGTGACGATTTTGTGAAACTATCTATTATAATCAATGATCTCACTCTCAAGTGGTAATGGTCGTCTTAGCACCCATCATAAAATTAGGTTTGTTTTTCTGTATGCACATCATTTCATTTTTCTTTGCATTAAATTCCATCTTCCAGTTTATCAACCAGTCCCTCAGTGCTGTGTAGTCCTTCTGCAACTCTCTGCAGCCAACTCTTCTTTTTAAGATCCAAAATAAATCAGCATGGTCAGCAAACTTTGTCACATAGTTATTCATCTCCTTTTCATGACTGTTTATGCAGAACTCTACTGGTCACTTCTCTTCTCTGTGAAAAATAACCATTTTTTACCACTGCCTCCTAATTTATAGCTAGTTATTTATCCAGGTTGGACTGTCCTCTTATACTATGGTTGCTTTGTTTCTGTAGAGGCTCCAGACTTTGCATATTTCCTATCAGTTTCATTCAGAGTATAGGCTTATTGATCTGTGGTGCCCTAGATCTCCAGAGGCAGTCTCCTTCTGGTCTTCTGGTAGCAAAGCAATTTTAAGAGCAAAGTTACATACTTCAGTCCGTAGTTCAGCCATTTCTTCCTCAAATTTCAGCAGAGCTCTTGGAAGCATCTGTTTGGCTTTGGTGATCTAAAATCATTCATTTTTTCAAGTTGTCCTATAAGCTGTACTCCTGACATTTAAATCTGATATTTGTATTCTCTTTTGTGTTCTCTGTGAAAAACAGTTTTGGCTTAAAAAAAAAAATCTTCAAATGCCTACCTGATGTAGAGTGATTTGAAATAGTAATTTAGTTGTTCTGCTGTGTTGTCATCTCATCCAAGCACTCATTTTATGCCTCAACTGTTTATTGGGCCTTTAGACTGCCTGACAGACTTTCTGCTCTTGATAAGATTTTAGCTTCCTTTTTTTTTGTCTGGCCTTACTGTGTTTTTACATTTAAGCTTCAGACGTTTATGTTTTTTTCTGGTTTCTTTATTCAGATTGAACTTCATGATTTTGAGGTATGTTTTTTTATTTTTAATAGACTTCCTATCTCTGCTGTTTGCCCATGCTGACTTTCTTTTGTGCTTTCTAAAATCTTTGAAAATGTATGCATTTGTGTTGCACCTCCAACATGAAGCTCCAAAATAATTTCCAAACTTCCAGTAAAGATTTTTTTTTCGATGCTCCTTTTAGTTTCTTTTTAAGTAGCTTTTTCACTTTCATATTGTTCCCTTCTTTAAATATTACATGACAGTAGAGGATTGTTCAGCTCTTGTTATTCACACAAGCTGTTGAGAAGTATGTTGTATCCACTGTGGCAGAGATACTCTTCGACAACAGCGTTATGACACTTCCCTATGGACTGACTCAAGACCAGGAGAATTATTTCTCCTCAGGGATTTCTTGTACGGCTTGGCCCAGGAATCATTAGTTGTCAAGGAATCATTTGCTGTTTGTAAAAACACAGCCTCAGCATCCCTGCACATTTTTTAGCGAGTCTAGTGTGAATTAGCTGACTTTTCACGGTCCTATTGCCTTTGTTGCATTTGGTGCTTTTCTGATCTCCCCTCAGCAGGTGGCAGTCACTTTTGCCCAGTTGGTAAGACAGTGTAGTCCCAGAAGTTTATTTTTCCTGTTTAAATCTGTAATTTCAATTAATAAACGCACAAAAATACTTTGTGAATGGCTTGTTAACACTTAACTCTAAGCTTTCTATATCAAAAAGCACCTTTCCTCCATCTGCTTCCTGAGTACCTTCAACTTCTATTTTACCGTCCGACTGATTTATTTTATTCCATTTTCTGATGAGGGTATTCCTCAAACTGTACAGGTGCCTATCAGCTCTAACAGCGCATATAGGAGGACCTTGTATAAGACCACATATGTGATTCTTAATACCCCATTTGGAAGTGTCAGTGGGCAGACAAGCCAGGAAGGTTTTTTTGCCTACAACAGTGGTCTACGCATGTGGTTTTGGTGTGAGAACTATAACAGCGAATCCAACTCAGTGGGAAAGACTACACAATAAAACGCTCTTAAAATGAAAACACACTCGTATAACAAGGAAGTTATTAATATTAACTGGGACATGTGCTTAATTTCACTGCAATAGAAACACATTTTTGATGTTCATTTTCAAAGTATGCATTTGTATATAATTACGCTTAATGCATATCATACTCTGCAGTCTTATGATTTTATAGTCAGTCTGATGGAAGTCTTTGGTTTTTTCATCCTTTTTATTTGCATTGCAAAATATTTCTTTGTCTGTATTGTTCTTACCTGATGGAAATAACTTTCTTGTTCATGAATCATGTGGATAAGTATTTCCAAGAGTGATCTGATATACCATATTTGGAAAATTAGTAAATATTTCCTACTTTAAT
The DNA here is from genome assembly GCA_013398915.1 of Dromas ardeola. Classification (NCBI taxonomy): domain Eukaryota; kingdom Metazoa; phylum Chordata; class Aves; order Charadriiformes; family Dromadidae; genus Dromas; species Dromas ardeola. The sequence goes on along the minus strand of VYZM01004220.1, from coordinate 47,183 downwards.
GTAAGTGAAGCACTGCAGTAAGGCACTAAGGTTGGTGCAATTTAGTCTAATATTTATATGATTTAGCAACATGAAAGAAAAAAACACTTACTTCTTATAATGTAGATTAAAAAGAGAATTCTGACTACAGCCTTATCAGTAGTACTTTTAGACGTATTTAATTTTCTTTTTCAGTGATTGTTGTCACAACAACTATTGTTTCCAGTAAGCTTCATATCACCCAGCAATACTAATGCCATTTTAATCTTGTAATGACGTGTCTTCTCTTGCTGAATTAATAAGGAAACCAACTAAAAGATAATTTGGGATATCTCTGAAATGTGTGCTAATAAAAAGGCTGTGATCAGTCCCACTACATGTTGTTCTTAATAATAGTCTTTTATTTATGGGCTTCTTCCTTTTATTTATAAAAACAAATATTGGTAAATTTGCATGAGACAATACCAATGGCCATTTCCTTTTGAAGTATACAGGCATGGCACTGCTAAACTGAACAGTGCCAGTCCTTTTTCTGTCAACATATAACATGGTCTCCATAGTTTTTCAATACCTCTTCTCAACTGAAGTGTCCTTTCATGCTATAGAAAAAAAGTAAAAAATGTAAATCAATGTTTATATCTATTTATCAGTATTTGCTTGTATAATAATATCATTATACAATAAATGCCATCATGCTCACTTATAAATACTACAAGTGTTCCCTCGCAAACAAATCTGTAACCCTGTATTGGGTTTGCATGGCAAGGTTTTGGCAGCAGGGGAGGCTACAGGGGTGGGTTCTGTGAGAAGCTGCTAAAGTTTCCCGTATGTCTGATAGAGCCAATGCCAGCCGGCTCCAAGATGGACCTGCCACTGGCCAAGGCCAAGCCCATCAGCAACGGTGGTAGCGCTTCTGGGGTAACATCTGTAAGAAGGGAAAAGAAGTTGCTGTGCATGGAGGTTAATGGCAGAGCAGATATCCACATGCAGCCCATGGANTGCTCCAGGTGCCGGAGCAGAGATTCCCCTGCAGCCCATCGTGTAGACCATGGAGAGGTAGGCTGTCCCCCTGCAGCCCAGGGAGGTCCATGGTGGAGCAGATATCCACCTGCAGCCCATGGAGGACCCCACACTGGAGCAGGTGGATGCACCCAAAGGAGGCTGTGACCCCATGGGAAGCCCATGCTGCAGCAGGCTCCTGGCAGGACTTGTGGCCCTGTGGAGAGGGGACCACATACTGGAGCAGGTTTGCTGGCAGGACATGTGACCCCATGGGAGACCCACACTGGAGCAGTCTGTTCCTGAAGGACTGCACCCTACTGAAGAGACCCACGCTGGAGTAGTCCATGAAGAACTGCAGCCCATGGGAAGGACTCACCTTGGAGAAGTTTGTGGAAGACTGTCTCCCATGGGAGGGACCCCACTCTGGAGCAGGGGAAGATTGTAAGGACGAAGGAGTGGCAGAGACAACATGTAATGAAGTGACCACAACCCCCTTCCCCCGTCCCCTGGGTCTGCTTGGAGGGAGAAGGTAGAGAAAATCAGGAGTGAAGTTGAGTCTGGGAAGAAGGGAGGGGTGGGAGAAGGTGTTTTAAGATTTGTTTTTATTTTCTCATTCCCCTACTCTGATTTCATTGTTAATGAATTAAATTAATTTTCACCAAGTCAAGTCTGTTTTGCCTATGACGGTAACTGCTGAGTGATCTCCCTGTCCTTATCTTGACCCACAAGATTTTTGTTATATTTTGTCTCCCCTGTCCAGCTGAGGAGGGGGAGTGACAGAGCAGCTTTCGTGGGCACCTGGTGTTCAGTGAGGGTCAACTCACCACAGACCCACAATCGGTGCAGTCATAATTAGTTCGCTATTTCTACGTCCAGATGAGAACAGTCAATAGTAGTAGTGTAAATACAACAGGTGTGCCCTTCCTCTGGCTCAATAATATATTTTGAACCTGTAAGACTGGAGCTTTGCTCCATAAAAAGAAAATTAAACTTATGGATCTCCTGAATGGTGAAACCTCTCTTTCCTCATGGGACATGGATACTTTCTCATGGAAAAGGTCATTTTTGCATGATTTCTGCAGGATGAACGGGTGTGTATTCTGCCTATTATATATGGATATATACACCTTTTCTTTACATAGTCTGGAAGGTGGTGCTAAGGCCATAGTAGGTTTCTGTTTTCATTGTGTAGATTTAACATAGTGTAGTATCTTTATCATTGATGCTAGTGCTGTCAGCCACAGAGCAAGATATTACACCTCTTGAAAGAAGGTGACTGAGTCTGACCATTAACTTGCTGTGTGAAAAAAATTTGTAATTGCAACTGCAAACACTCTGATGAAGAAAATCTTATCAAGTTAATGTTTTTTTATTTTCTTCCCAAATTAGATGTTTTGTTGCTGTAAAGTCAAGGAACCACAAGGAAAACATTATATTAAAACAGATTCTCATACAAATATTTTATGTACAGATTCATCTTAAAAATATAAAATGTGTTCAGTTTATTTGGCACAAAACACAGTTTCTGTCTTTTTCATCTTGACAGAATCCTTAAACTACTGTGCAGAAGTTTTCCAAATCCTTTAAATCTTGCCATTGTGGAAAAGCCAAAAGTTAGGTGGAATATGGCCAAAAAGGGCATATTATTATTTAATTTTACTGGTATGAAAAAGGGAAAGTAACAGTATACACCATTTTTTGCTCAGTTTCCCATGGTTGTATCAGAGAATATACCAATGAAGAAAAAACAGAGAATAAAAAGATAGGGTATGGAAATTATGGATCATTACCTGAGCGATAAAACCCCCTTGTTTTCTTAACTTTGTGTATTTTATGATGAAATGTGCCAAACTACCCACTGCATACACAGTATTTATAGATTCATTTTTTCTTCCACTTCCTGGATTCTGGAGATGTCTTTTTGTTTGGTCTGCTTCCAAATGCCAATTTTAGTGTAAATCCTAGCACAGAATGGCAATTTGATCAAAAAAAAAAGCACTTAGATCTCTGTGTTGGCATTGTGCTGCAGGGCTTACATAGCTTGGCATTGTGTGATATTGCATTACTTAATCCTCTGACAAAATAGAATCTCTTCCCACTATGTAACTTCTCTTAGAAGTATAAGTAGCCTTTACTTGCAGACAGGATTCCCATGTTCTTGACTAGAGCAGTCCAGTCACATGCTGTGTAGGTATTGTGTATATAAACGTGAAAACTGTCAGAGGGCAAATAAGCCATGGTGGTACAACCTGTCATCATTGTTTTACATATATCCCAAACTTTTCCTCTAGCTGGGACGTGATCATTTCAGTCACTGTAAAGAGCCCTAAATCAAGTAGTCTTTATCATTTAGTCTCTTCTCAGAACAAATTCTTTCTGTATGTCCAGAAATTTTCATTCTTTATATGAAATCACTGGATAAGTTTAAAAATATGATGATTTTTCAACAGGATGCAGTCCTGTTGGAAGAGGTTTATTTGCATAATTAAGTGCACTGACATTGTTAGAATTGCAATGAAAAGCATTCTTTTGGAACACCTAAGAGAAGTCACACAAAATGAGATATGGAATTGTAGCTCCAGACTACACTCCACCACTTCGTATGATTTTCTTTTTTATTTTGAAGGCAGTTCACAAAATCCAGATGTTGAATGTAAATTATGCTTTTGCAGTAGTAACATGTGGTTACTTGCTGGGTTCATATTTACAGGCATTTTTGTGTCAGTTTTCTCCATGTCTTTCACATAGGTAGGCTGCAGATGTGCCTCTAAACTTCTGTCTTTCTGTGTAATATATCATATTTTAATTACTTGCCATTCTTCTTTCATTTGATTCACATGTGAAAGAAATTCTTGACTAATCCCAGGTGAGATCTATAAATAACCTTTTATGTAGAAAAGATTTTTTTCTTTCCAGTAGCTTTATTTTATTCTTAGAGTTGTGCTCAAGCTTTTTGTTTAAGCAAGCAACCTGTATGTCTGCTAAGGAGCTTTTATAGGTCAAAGAAAAATCTTTCACCTCTTCTTCACCTGTAGGAAACTTGAGGATCTTTCAGTTCGCTTCAGTGTGTTTGGGAATAAATTGTAAAATATTATGATCTTACACATAGAGGTGTTTGCAAAACATATTCTGACATAGAAAAGGACTCATGAGTCTTTCTTAAAATTGCTTTAACTATGGACATGTTTAAACTGATATTTTATGGTTTTGTTAGTTTTGGGGGCTTTTTTCCAGTTTTCTTCCTAAACTTTCTATGCTTGTTTTACTTATGGGGATGGTGAAGAAGAAATCCGCAGGAGTGTCATCAACCAAAGTCATCGTGGCCAACAGGTTAAGGTATTTTCCTGAATGAAATAAAACATCATTGTTTCATTTATCTGTATCAGAGAAACAGTCACAGAAACTTTTGTGATAGTTTTTGTCTTACTGTGTTCTCATAGCAGAGAATGAAAGCTGATGCTTGTCCCAAAAACTTTACCAAGGTGTCTAAGTGTGTTGACACTGCATGACTTTTGTTTATCATTTTGTGATTCAGTTTCCACAGTGAGAAATGTGGATAATATTTTGGACCTAGAGATGTAAAGCAATGAATAACAACTAAGTATTCATGTTCAAGTTATGTGACCGATTCTCAGTAGATGGCTTTATTTTTCTGTTGTTGTTGGATACACTGGACCCATCTGTATACACAAGATACATTTAAATATGTTTAGTAAGACACTTGCTGCCGGAAGGAGTTTCCAAAGACATTGAATCAGCAGTCTAGGAACTGAACAAGCAAGTACATATTTTATTAGAGTCCTGGCAAGTCTGTTCTGCACACTTCTGCATTCCTACTTGGGCCAAATAGAACTGTGTGGACACCAAAATTGAAGAACAGCTTGTCTTTAATCAAACAAGCTAAATGCTAGTTATAAAATGCACTTTACTTCCATTTCTGTTTTAAGGCTATGCATAGATTCTTTTTTATGCACTAAGTATGTGTTGTGCAATAATTAGCTATGTCGTTAATAGTTTTATAATGAAATATATATGGCACCAGGAAAGCACTTAGTGTTTTACACATGAAATCATAGTGTCTGTTTCCATAAAGTTTTAATGACATTTCTGCCCCATCCTGCAGAGCACACGACACATTTTTGAGGTTGTCCTCTGTACAAGAAGGGCATAAGGAAAAATGAGGTAGGATTCAACCATTTTGTACATGGCAAAGAAGGTTAAAAACAGTCATAACCTTGTGTTATGAGAAAAAAAAATCTCTACAGAGTAATTTCTGGGCAGTACAAAACGTTTTGTTTTTTTTTTTCTTATGCAAGCTAAATCCACAGTCTAGGCTAGTGACCAAATAAATAAATACAAGATGAAGATGCTAAGAGCTTTTGGTGGAGACAGGTTCATGGGCAGGATAATGATTCAAAAATTGTGAGTTTATTCATTTTGTGTGCTGCTTTCCTCAAACCAGAATGATCTTCAAGAAATCATACTCCAGAAGCAGCTGGAGAGAGTCCAGTGTGTATCCCGTGCTTGTTCTCCTTTTCCAAGGTGGCTGTTTCAAACCATGGCTTACTGAGTGCTCCAAGAGATCTAAGTAGTGGTTGCACTATTGCTCAATATCTATTGTGAACTCTTCTGCTCAACGCTTGTGAGCAGCTCCCTTTTTATTATTCAGTGTAGGCTTTCAGCCCAGTAAATTCGGAGTTGCTAGTGCTTGCAAGAAGCCACAGGCTGCTTTTAGATCTCAGGACCTTTCAGGCTTTGCCTGGACTTGTCTTAGCCTGCCTGGAGATTTGTTTTTAGCTTGCAATTGTTTTTGCTCATTTATGATCAGGTAACCGTTACCGGCTTTGTTTTAGCTTTTGTTTAGCTTTGCACAGTTGCTTTTGTTCTATACACTTTGTAATTAATACACAATAATAACAGATAGTTACTCACGTGGAATGAAGGTTCCATTGCTATGGAATAAAATGCAGCACAGAGAAGTAACGGCATGGGATGATAGCAGACATGCTGAAAATACTGGGAGGAAAGGGTGACACTGGAAACTCCAGGGCTATAAGCGACTGACCTATGGCAAAGTATTACTCATCACACGAATGTCATCTTGGGAGCTGAGTAAAACCTGGTTTAGTCATAACAAAGAAAGCAAAAGACAAGTATCCAATGTATGTGAAACACATTAAAAAAAAAAAGAGGTGTAATCTGGGCTTTCAGAACAACGAAGACAGAGCAAGATATAGAGCAGGTTAGTAAACATATAAAGTTGCTCTAAGCAGATCCTAATGTCAGGAGGAAGACACCATCAACATCACTACAATACTGCTCCTGGCAAAGGATTAGGGTTGCCGATGACTTGCTGTAACATTTCCCCCCCCCCAGAATCTTAGCCATTGACCTTAGGGACTCAGAGGAACAGAGGGTGAGCATAGTGCCATAGAAAGAGGGAAATACTTTAACGTTTGTGTATATATATATATATCATTTTGGCTGTAATATAATTGGAACTATAAATGTTAGCATCATTGCAAATAGGCTAATAATATTCCATTAGACTTTATTTTAATTTTATTTTAGTATTTTAGTATTTATTTATTCTAACAGTGCTCCTTTTGTCAAGATTTTGAGTATGACACTCTTTGGCAAACTATTCTGTAATTTTGATGCATGAAATTGGTAATATGAGAGACACAAATAGAACCAAAAAAAACAGGGCTTGGGTTTATTCCCCAAATTTCTGGCACCTGGACCTATTTAAAATAACATGTTTTTCCTGCAGGCTGGAAAAACAGGTGACCATTCATTTGAGTGAAGCCAACAGGCCATTCAAAACCAATTGAAGCTCACTTTTGTGTCAAAAAAATAGCATATAAAGCTGATGGAGGGTAAGGAATGATGTAGTAATAAGCATTTCTGTTTGCATATTTTGTAAGATTTACAGGATTCTCAGAAACATACACATCCCCAGATCGGATGGACCCTACCTTCTGTGGTGGAAGACAAATATTCATTATCGTCATAAGACAGTTGAGCTTCCTTTTTGTTGCATAAATAGTTTCTTGACAGGCCAGAAAGCGGTGATTAACTCTTTTTCAGTTGAAGCTCTACTGGGCTTTTTTTTGTCTCCTTCTCTGCTAATATTATTTCCCTAATGAATTTTGTTGGTTTTTTTTTCCTTTATTTTCTTCAAAGTTCCTGGAAATTTTTAGCATTTTTCTTACAATTTCATACCCAGAAATGCAGGCAATATTCCAAGTAAGGCTGCATTGCAGCTGTAAGAGGATAGCTGTTTATTACTTCTCTGCTCTCAGAAATGAAATATCTGTGTAGGCAGTTGAAAATTGTTTTGTTATTTTTTGTAGCTAACACACTGTAAGATCATGTCTAATTTGCTGAAGACTCTCCCACCCTTATTAATTTCCAGAGATTTTTCAGATAATGAAATCAGAATGTAATTCTTTTATTTTCCACACTTTGTAATGTTTGCATTCCTCTTTTTTCATTTCATTTTTCTTTCCTTGTGATGAAAATTCTTTGTCAAACCTCAAGTGGTGGAAGGTAACTTTTTTATATTGATATTATAATTTATGGGTTTTGTTTCTGGTGGTAGCTTGCTATCACTACTGCTTTTTATAATCATTATATCTTCTTGGGTGTTATTCATATTGTATGAATATGTAAATGTAATGTAAATGTAAATATGTAAATGAAAATGTAAAAAGTCTAAGGACCTTCTGAACAGCCATCAGGTATGCCAAGAATTATTATAACAAAGGTCTTGTAGGCTATGGAAAGTTGACTGAAGTCAGAATGGTGGCATCAGAAGATAATTTGGTAAAATTTTCCCCTTTATAAGTAGAGAAACACAAGATATTCATTCTAGCATCCATAAGACTATCATCATTTGTTCATATTACTTCTTAAATCACACAGTGGAAATCAACAGCTGCAGGTCTATCTGTTCTATTTGTCTTTTTTCATTTTCATATACATTGTACGTATATTCCCTGAAAAACTGATTGGACTAACATGAAGAAGTGCTTGTAAATGATTTTTTCCTGTTGAAATTGTGTTTGATACCACCATCGTAATTGAGGAGACAGCAAAACAAATGTGGTACCACTTATGCCTGGGAACCTTAAATAGATCATTAGACAAAATGGGAATTTCACTTTATTTCTGAATAATATGCTTGTGACTATGCTTTCTATCAAGCAAAAAGTGGCCTACGAAGACTTAAATCACAATAAAATAAGAACTATTTCTCTGACCTTCACATCTAACTTTCAATCCATATCTTCCATTTAAATAGGAAAATAGCAGCCTAAGATAAAGCATACACTGTAGCTGATTCCTGGAATAGAAAGAAGACAACTATGGTGTTTGCCACAGGCATATGAAATAGATAAAAGAAAGATAAAAGCTTTAAAAAAAGGTGGACAATAATGAATATACGGGAATGGAGAAAAGAAAGGGTTTGTGTTTTTTCCCCCCAAAGTAAAAGGGAAAAAAACTTTTTCAAGAAGAAAACAGTTTTCCCTGAGAAGCAGAAATCTGGTATGCTTCTTCAATCTTAATAAAGCACTTAGGCAGAGGGAGCTCTCTGACACTTGAAGGGAGCAGAGACTGAAATGTTTTACCTCTGACATAGAGTCCTACAGTAGTGAGTTTTTATATTTAATAGGATGCAGGGTCATTTCCCATGGGCTATTTAGTGGACCTTTGTAGCTTCAAAATGTTATTCTTCCCTCAGAAGGGCCTAAAGCTGATTATTAACCATGATTCATAAATTCTTCAGAAGACGATCAAGTTAGGTTTATGAATTCAGGCTGGGACAGAACGCAGCCGCCTCTTTTCTGCCTGTAAATACCAAGAAGGACTGTGACTTACAGAAAAATAACATTTTTAAGTCTATTTTTCTTCCTCATTGTCCTTTTCCAACAATGAAACAGCTGTTTACATGAGGTTTTGGTCCTTGTAAAGAGAAAAAAAGTGAAAAGAATGAAGACATGTATTCCAATTTCTCATTAGAATAGCACAGCTGGTGAGTTAGTTTTCAAAAACAGTTGTGGATTTTAAAGGGGGGACACAAAACAGGGAAAGGGTTGGGAACTATTTGCTGCATGAAATCTCTTCTGATCCAGCAGCAAACCAAACACTCCGTTATACTGTACTAAGTATATAACACAATCCAAATACATGAAGGGACACTAATACAGAAATCCTCTAAACATCATTACCACACTGAAGGGAGACTTTGCCCAAGGCATGTGGTTGTTCTTTTTCTCTAGGGTAGAGCTACAGATTTGTAGGCCAAATACTCTAAATAAATAAAGCCTGGACAGAATGTATTGACATCTGCAGATTTTCTGCTATTTTTACTTTTCCAAAGGTAGTAATTATGAAACAGGAATATCAAAGTACTACTTATTTCACCACAAATTTCATGATATTACAAACTGCAGATATGACTGCAATGCATAGAGACACAAAAGCCATCAGGACTGATCGCACTGCTTCTAGTCTATTCTGGCAAAAGCCTTTTCTTATATGTAACTTAGTGAAAGTTGTCTTGTTAATATTTAAGACGGTTGGCTTGTTTTAAGTGTTTGGGTCTATGCTTATGTGATCTTCAATCCTCCTTTGGTTGAAATCAGCTAGAGTAGTCATATTAACTCCATATATGACAGTAGTTCCATTTATGGTGCTCTTTATAGTTAAAGTTGAATTAAGATTACCACCTTTGTACCAGTAAAATAACTACTTGTGTCCAGTAAAAAAAGGTCTGAGGCCATATCACAGGTACTGTTCTCTAAATAACTCATATGATGATTTTTCTTTTAAACTGCTATTAGTATCTAAGGTAGCTACTTGAATAAGAGAATTCCATTCCCCGTATAACATGAAGTGGTGGATTTCTGTTCTTCTTTATTTTTTTTTTTATTTGGCAGGAATTTTAGATTTATTTGGTCAAATGTGTGAAGGAAGGGAGGGAGGAAGGGCCATTTTCTTTTGTCAGACAGCTTTTTCTTGGTGGTCTTCTATGTCAATCACTGGTTTGATACATTTGTTTTCATTAAAAAAATTATTTATGGTTCAGTTAATAACAATTTACTTCATCTACAAAATATTCAGTTTATAAAAATTGCAGTCAGTTTGTGGAAAACCTTTACAAGTAAATATAAGCTATGCGTTTGTAGAACATACATATATACACATGCATATATATATATATGTGTGCCCATTTAGATGGGCTGATTCAAGATATATATGTTGTCTGGATTTTTAAGGTAATTCTGCTCAATACTTTTTTACTGAAATTTGTTCTCAGAACAATTTGTAAAACAGTTTAACCATCATATTAGGAGATATAGTCATATTTTTGTGGAACTATTTTGTGCCTCTAATGCAACCTTTGTAAATTGTGTTTTACCATGCATAAATCCCTCTTTGTACTAAGAGGTAGAAGGACAGCAGCTTTTACAATAATTTGCCCTTGTCTATTTTCCTTAAGTCTATAAGAAGTGGTCCACAAAGAGCAGGATCCAGCAGGGAAGACACAATAAAGTCAAGTGGAGGTATTGATTCATGACTGATGATATGAGGGATGGTAGCAGCTGCCCAGCCTTGCCTTCTCCAAAATGTTGCCCAGGTCTCCAGGAGTAATAACTGAACTGCAAACAGCCTCCTGAGATGGAGATTTGAAGTTTGGGGTATTAAAGTTACCACTGCTAAACAAATTCAGGTTACTTTGGTTTGGTTTTGTGGGTTTTTTTCACCCTGACCTACTAAACAAAGTAAAACAAAAAACTAAAGGGACTCAAAACCAATGCATGTTAATCAGAAATCTGTTGGTGCAAGGCTGACAATCTCTGACAGAAGGACAAAAAAGATATACAAATGTGGCAAATACTTAAATTATCTCCCTGCTAAGTGGTTAAAATCCAAAGCCTTGGACTCAAGCGTGTTTTTTCCTGGCCCGGCTTTGTGGAATTTAAGGCAAAATGATAGCATAACTGGCATTATATTATGTTAACCCATTTCAAGAGGATCTCCAAACAGAATGAATTCCATTGACCTTGATAGGCAGGTAGAGTATATGTGGAAACAGGGAGTCTGTTGGATACACTGGATAGAGTGTATCGTCTTCATGATGGAACTCCATGATTTCCTGGCGTTTGCGCTTTGGTCTCACAGGCCTGTCCATGAGGTGCAGACCTCATTGTCTCCAAGACATTTCCACCCATTTACCTCTTTGTGCTCTGCTATCTAGCAACCTTGTTTATTGCTTCATACCTGGTCATAATCTATTTTGTCCCTTGAAGGGACACTTAGAAGAAACACATTTTCTTAGCTGACAGTTACATCCCTGGAATAATTTCTCTTGAATGCTTATAATACAGTAAATCCATGGAGAATCAGCACTGAAGAGGTTAAACATTTCTTCACAGAAATATTAGCTGGTGAAAACCATCAGACTTTGATTCATGTAATTTATTATAGTCTCACATTCGCCTTCCTGTCTCGATAGCAAAGCTGCCAGTTAAGATCACACTGGAAGATTGCTGCAGATTTTGCTGTTATTACTTGATATTAAACTTGCATTTGTTATTATTATTATTTGCTATTAAACTAAAACACTACTAAGCAGCATGTTCGAGTGTGTCTCCACCCTTGTGCTGTCCTATACTTTGCTTGTCTTTCTTTTGCGTAAGTATTTAAATAGATACGTAGTGGGATTTTCAGAGCGGGTCAAGGGAAGCTACAGGAGGGAATTGGGCAGCTACGTCCAAAATTAATGTCATTGCTGAAGTGGAAGACATCTGGAGTTTCTCATTTCAGTGTACCATTTATTAAAGCTCAGTAGAACTAACCTGTCAAGATTTTTTTGAAATCAATTATCTATATCTACTTTTTCCACTAATGTCCTTTTCTTTTCAGCTTCTTTTAAATCAGCCTGGTGATAGCATTCTCATAGTTATTATAGTGTAATCTAATTAAATTAACGCCAAACTTGCCATTCTAATTGAATACAGGTGTGATTAAGAACATTGTGCTTAATGTGACTGTTTTTTCTAATGGGAATCCACACAGGAAGGGTAAGGGGTTTTTTAAAACTTGGAGGAGGGAGCCTGGTATCTACAATGAACCTAGGTAAAAATTTGCTCCAGCTGTAGCTTTAGTAGCTAGAAAGGGAGGTAGATCTCCAGCTTCAGAGCATCCCATACCACTCCAGAGTCTTTCTCTTCTGATTTCATTTTCCTAATCATTTTTCCCATTTTGATAAGCAGAACTGTTCCTGCCTCTGTGCCTGTGCCCCTTTCTCCTCCTTATGCCAATTTTTTCCTTGCTTGATCCCTGAAGTTTTTCAAACTTGTTTTGTCTTTTCTTTCATGTACATTCTTCTCTGTCCAAACACTTCTGCTACTGTTAGCACCTCAAATCTCTCTCATCTTGTTGCTCATGATCCCTAGTGCTGCTATGAACTCCCACTAGTTACTTCATCCAACAAAGTTTAGAAAGTGTACATATATGTTGCACTTACCAAAGATCTGTTCAAATGATGACTAAAACGCTGTTCTAGGCTCAACTCAACCATCCCCCCCACCCAAAAAAAAAAACCAAAAAAAAAACCCAAAAAACCTAATCTGAGAAAGCAAGCAGANGCAAGCAGATGCAATTCTGATAGTTCCAGTTTCAGGAGAACCTTGGTATAAAATGCTTCCGGGGACAGGGATCACACAAAAGATTGTGTTGTTATCAGAATTCATTGGATTTCTTTCTCTTCATTCAGTGCTGGTACTTACACGATATTGCTATACTTTTCATCATTCTGTAAATAAAATAGCAGTCTTGTTATAGTTCCATACCAGAGCATCAAATTACGTTCTCAATATAGTCATATCTTTATGGTGGAGTTTTTGGAAAGTAAGAGCAAATTCAATCTGTGATTAAATCTAACAATCAGTTTGGGGAATTATCTGAGCAAAATTTAAGTAACTTGAAGGCAATCCCTTCCAAAAG
>VYZM01004220.1:17343-30554 GCA_013398915.1 Dromas ardeola | reverse complement strand
ATTTATACATTGCAGGAATCCAGATGTGTGATTTAATCTCTCCATCTTCATGCATTGTATGACTTTATTTGCAGTCCACAAGTCATCTGAATGATGAGCTGAGAATTTATTTAGATATTAAAATAAATTCTAAGCCTCAGTGATTTTTTCTGCATCTACTGAAAATATGTGAAAGCCACAGTGGTTGATACTTATACAGAATTTAAACATATAAAGCATGAAATGCTACTAGTTTGTGATGCAAATTTGATCTACAAAATGCTTTTTTTCCCCCCATCATCGCTAAATCTATGCTACCTTTTATGAACCACAAATGAAAAGTGAAAAGGTAAATGCCTGGAATATTTTTTTGAAGTACAGTGCAATCTGTTTTTAATGGGAAGCAAAGAGAAGTGGTAAGAGGAAAGATTTTTTTGTTGTTGTTGTTTCTTCAAAAGTAAAAATAATGCCTAACATAGAGTTTCCATTGTTTAGCTTACATGCTTTATTTCGGCACTTCAAGCTTCATAATTTCATAAATGGAGTCACTAAAAGTCAGTCATGTTTTGATCCTTATATTTATACATTTTGATCCATAGCTAAAATTCTAAAAGGATGGAGCACTACCTCTTTTGTCTGTCCATCGTCCACCCCCCTTTTAAAATTGAATGTAAATTGACCCACCATACATTTTATGATCAAGCTTGGAGCTTAATTTAAATTCTAGCACATTCAAACTTCTTAAAAATATAAGTTCCATTCAAATGGGAGTTTTTTTCACTGCACACAGAGCTTTAATCAAAAGTAGAGCTGTATAGAATGGTTTAAATTTAATCCAAATCTTGGTGAATTTCATGAATCTGACTACTCAAGCTTTACATGACTGGGCTCATAAATGTTATTTCTGCTTTTATGCATGATAGGTTGCGGGTTGCTGCTGCTTCTGGGCTTCACAACAAATGCCACAAACCAGAGTTCTTCTCTGCATTCATGCATTTTTCATAACTCCAGCTAAAAAGTAAAACTGTACTGATTGATAATAGCTAATGAATGTGTAAGCTGTTAGTGAATGTTTTTCCACAGGTTACTAGTTTGTGTCACAGGCAGTTGAACTGGATAACTGATTATCCATAAAGATCACATTACTGTATTAAAGAAGAATATGTCAAATATCCAGGTAACAGAAAAAAAGGAAAAGAAAAAAAGAAAAAAAATAGAAAAATAAAATTCATTATTTTGCCTATTCATGATGTCCCTGCACAGGATTTTACACTTTTTACTCTTCATTTGCAAATATGCCCTGTGGTTTCTTCTTCCAAGGGTAAAAATATACTAGAGTGTATATCCTAAATGCATTTCATACTTGAGAAATTAGCATTGCAGGCTGAATTATACCTTTTCCCCCCAGTCTTTTCTTGTAACAATGCCAAAATTCTTCACTTTCACAAAATGTGTGGAGTTCACTTTATGAAAACTGACAAATTTGGCTGGAATTGTGTCATCATAGATTCCTACAGATAATTCCTTTTTGTCTAGTTGCCTTTATACAACGAATACTGCAACACCCTTTTTCCTCCTGATGGTATTTAATGACTTAGTTTCTCACCATAACAGGTTAATTGTTTTCTCCTTCGTAACAGGAATGAAGTTTCTCATTTTACAGATGATGCTGTTTGAAAGCAGGTGTCTGTGGTAAGGTTTTTAGGTTAACAGTTACATTTGTAGCAGGAGAATATCTGAAAGAATAGGGTGCTAGGACAGGTGTAAGATGTATTTGCAAGAAACGTGGACATACTTGCTGAGAAACGGTTAACCAAAACATGCAAATCCGCACCAAATAGAGCAGTTTAAACTTCTTCACAAGCAATCATCTCAGGCGGCATGCAAACTCAGGAGAAAATCACAGTATCACTTATTTTTGAAATTACACAATTAAGGAGATTATTGTTGGATTCTTGAAGTTAGGCATTGCAAATAGAACACGATACTCTTATTTTCCGGGCTTCCATGACAACTTCAGTGTTTAGAAATGGAGTCAGTCAGATGGGGGAAAGACAGTGATTTACTACATTTGAACCCTAATACCTTAGAAAATGAAATTGCGATTATACAGGAACAACCAGAACTACAGAAGTTGTTCTATAAGCTGCGGAAATCACAGCCACTCTCATTCTGTGTTGGGACATGATATCTGATTGGTATAGAGGTAGGTGGAGGCCACATCACAGCCTCGCACTATGGTCTTGCCTAATATTTCAGATTAGGAATGCTGTATAGGATGAGACCATACAAAGAGGGGGATGAGGCTTATCACTGTATTACAGCTCTAGAAAACAATACGAATGAGAAGGCAAGTAATTGCCTAAATATTTACGTGACTCCAATGAATTAGCAAAGCTTGGTGACTTGCAAAGGAAGATTTCCATTTTAGCATGTTCATCTCA
This sequence comes from Dromas ardeola, assembly GCA_013398915.1. NCBI lineage: Eukaryota > Metazoa > Chordata > Aves > Charadriiformes > Dromadidae > Dromas > Dromas ardeola. The sequence continues at coordinate 28,131 of VYZM01004220.1, read as the reverse complement.
TGCCTCATTCCACTGCTTTTCTCAATGATGCTAGAATTTTCTTTTTGCTAACATATGTACCTGGATAGTTATGTGAGTTTCCTTTTTTGTTCTGTGCAGTATGAGAGACTGGAAGAACCGATTTGATTTTGGAACTGCTATCATCCAACTTTTTGAAGAGGTCTGAAGGAAAAAGTCATGGAAGCAAAAGAAAGTTTTACTACTACCAGAAAAATTATGAGTGAGGGACAAGTTCTTGTTCTCCTACCACTGGGAAAAGCCTTTTGCTGAATATCCAATAAATTATTATGAACTTCCCAGACTGAAATTTCCTTAAACATTTCAAAGAAATGTGGACACACTTTTATGCCCCTTGGGAATATCTCAGGTCAATGCTTGTGAAGATAAATAAGATGTTATCACTAAAATATTACAACTGTTTTAAAATGATATTCCGCTGTGAACTAGACATGCTACAAGCCCACTTGTATCAAGTAACTTAGTGCAAAAGAAGTGCATCAATAGAGTAAAGGAACTGATGATGAGGGTCCTGTATGTCCCTTACACGTGATTTTAAGTGGGATATTTTTGAACAAATTTATTCACTGCTACAAATACAGTATACAGATTTTTGAAGGAACAACTCTAAGTGTGTACCATGGATCTCCAGGTGGAGCAGCCCACACGTTGGTTCTGAATTTGATTAAATAAATCAAATGTTACAACAAGCATTTGGAATGATTTTGGACTGAAACTTCTGATTTTGTTTTCTCAAAAAATCTAATTTGCACATCTTAAAATCAGCCAAAAAACCTGACTCAATAAGTGATCAGTAGAAAAAATTCAGGAAATTCACTTTCAAATCATGTTCCTGCTTCCCAAAATCTCAAATATCAGTGCAACTTTGGAATCTTAGTGATATTTATATGGTATAGCTCTGAAAGATATGTGAGAGGTTACATTTTGTATGCAAGTTTGACCATGTGTCTTGAACTATCAATTGAACTGTATTAACCTAGCATTTTGGGAATGCCTTAAAATATTTATTATATTAAAATAAAAAATACTTTGTTTCCACAGTCTGGTACTTTTCCTCTAAAATGAACATGAGTTGATGAGAAGGAAGATACAATTCATTTTTTGTTCATTAATAGGCTTCCACTCTAAGAACCTGTGAACACCTACACCTCCAACATCACAATTGTGAATTATCTAGAATGATTGGAATCAGCTGGAGATTCACAGACAGGGAGTATGAAGAGACTTCTGGAGCAACTGAAATTTTGGCTCTCTAATTGAAACAAAAATCCATATTTCCTGAGGTTCATCCATCTTTTACTTTGGGAAGCCTGTGAGTTTTAATATTTTGAATTTGTGTTAAATCAAGACTTGTGTTACTCAAGACAGGCCTCCAAATGTTTCTGGAAGGTTTTTAATCCATGATCTTTTAACTTCTTGAAGTATTTTAGGCAGAATGGTTGGATGTCTAGAGGCTGTGGAGGACAACTAATACAGCAGGCATTTTGTCACCTTAAAATATCTGGATTGAAATTTAGAAAGAATTTAGCAAGCTGGTGTTTCTCAATCATATCACATGTAATTTTGAAGTGGAGTGCTGAAAACTGTGTGAGAAATGACTGGCTGAAAAAAGATACGACATTATTTTTCACTTAAATCCTACTATTTTCTCATATTAATTAGTAATATTTGTGGTTGAGTATGCACTGAATTTAGTTGATGTGTTTTTCTCATTCCTTTTCCAATTTACATGCATCAGTGAACCTCTTTTGAAATTATAAATGAATCTTCTGGCTATACTAATTAATGTTAATTAATTTATGTTAGTGGACAAAAGCAGCTTTCAGATGCTTTTGGAAATACTGACTTTCTCTTAAAGTAGAATATCCAATGAAAGTTTGTGTTAATGATGCAATAATAGTAAAACTGGCTTGTTTAGTCAGTTCATATCCTTTTGGATAGGGCCTGAGTTATGTGGAAAACACAGATTTGCCCTTTATTCACAAACAGATTAGTAAAGTTAGTACTGAATTTCTACCCAGCTCTTGTCTTGAGTTTTCCATTACCTCTTTTGCAAACACTTAGTAAAAGTTGAAAAAGAGCGATTGAATAAAAATCACTATAATTAGCTCAATTCATAGGGATTATGGACTGGAAGGGAGAACAAAGAATCGAATAGTTGGTACACAGAAAGAAGTATATCTCGGAAAGGGCTGGAGATTCATACTATTGAAAAAAAAGAGATAGGTTTGTCCCTTTGTTAAAGGCAAGTAATATGTTCATTGATAAAAACTAAAGAACAGAGTTCTATGTTGTCTGCCTGAATCAAAGCTTTATAACCATGTCTAAGAGCAATCGTGACGAAAGCAATCAAAAATCTGACTGATGGGCCAAGCAGCAATGCAGAAATCACAGATCAAGAAGGGCTGTGCCAAATTTGAGAAGTTTCTTAAACAAATGGTATATCAGGTGATCTTTGAAAACATAATGAAGGTTAAGAGTTGTTTTTAATAAATAATACTTTATGGAAAGTTTTAGAACATTCTGGGATGCATTCCTGGAAAAATAACTTATCTGGCTGAAGTAGACTGCAGTATTTGGGATGAGGATCTCTGAATAGAGATTGAATCTTTAATATTTAATCTTTAATATTTAAATTAAGACATAGGACAGAATGTGAGGGAAAATAATTTCCATTTCTATGGAAGAATCTGGATCACACTAAGACAAATCTAATACCTGAAATACCACTGTTGTTAGAAGCCACCAAAGGATAGAATGATGCTCAGAAGAAATAAGAATACTACTGATGACAGCAGCAGTCAGGAAAATGAAAAAGTTGATGATAAGTGGCCTAATGATTATTGATGGAGGATATCAAACTGTTGCTGTGCAAGTGTGTGGAATAAATGTCTAGTGTGTTGGGATTTTTCCACATAGGACGTGGAAGCTGACTATATAACAGGACATCTCTAATTTTATGGGATTATTTGTAGTCCTAGAACTGACTGTTGGTTCTTGAGGGTCCTCGACTTAGATCCTGTGAACATGCTTTAAATGTGCATTGGCATGATCACACAACCACAAAACTGTAAAATAATTAAAGTTGGAAGGGACCTCAAGAGGTAATCTAGTCCAACTTCCTGCTCAGCAGGAGGGTCAGCAGAGTCAGCAATGAGATCAGACCAGCTTGTTCACGACTGGATCCAGCTGCGTCTCAAGGCTGCAGATTGCACATCCTCCCTGTTTCCCTGTTTGACTATCCTTACAATGGAAAAGCTTTTCCTTATATCCAGTTGGAATCTCTAATGTTTCAATTTAAGTCCATTGGTAATCAACAAAAGAATTTAACACAGCAAGATGAAAATAAACAAAAGATATATAAAAAAGGAGAAGATAGGACAAAACTACAGGCTAGAAAATAATGGAGAAAGTCTTTTTGGAACACATTTCTGCACATACAAAGAAGAGAAAGATGACTGGGAATAGTCGCCATGGATTTATCAAGGACAAACTATGTCTGGTCAACCTGACTGCCTTCTATGATAAAATGTCTGATTTGTGAACAAGGAGAACACTGGACATCATTTACGTCGACTTTAGCAAAGTTTTTGATACTGTATCCCACAACGTTCTTATATACAAGTTGAGACCTAAGGGTCTGGGCTGGTAGACAACTACCTGGGTAAAAAAACAATTGGACAGCAAAGCTCAAAAAATAGCATCTCGTGCATTGTGCTCTACCTGGATGCTGGTAACGTGTAGGATACCACAAGAGTCTATTGCAGGACATGTTCTCTTTCACATCTTTACCAGTGATCTGGACGAGATAATGGAGTACTTGTTCATAAAGTTGGAAGATTACATCAAATTGGGGAGGGGCCCCCTCTTTTTAGCAGGAGGTTAGGTGACCTCCCAAGATTTCTCTAACCTCAGTTATTCAATGATTCTGTGATTCTGTGATTGAGTCAAACTCATTTTGAGGAAGTCTGGAAAATTAAGCTTTATTGAGCACTGTGAAAGGTCTGGTATAGAAGCTTGGGATTTTATTTGGATTTGGATAGAAATCTCTGCAATGTCATTAGTGACAGAATTACCAACAGAAACTGTTTCTGGATGGTTTTAACTTATTGCAGAAGTCTTGCAATCTCCAAATACAGAATGTAAAACAAATGCTGTTAATGCAAACAGGGTGCAGACATTTCTGAATGTGAAATTTCTACATAGGAGTTATTGAATCAAGACAATAATCTCCTTTGCCATTAATATCACTGTAATAAGAGACTTAATTGTACAAGTGGCTATTTAGTAATATATTATTACAGTATTATTTATCTCAATTAAAAAGAAAGGAGAAATAAAAAAGATTCATAACTAAAGTTCATAGTTTTAGAAGGGTGAAGTGAGAAATCAGGGAACTTGTTTATGAACTCAAATTGCCTGACTACTTAGAGGGTTGAGTAAGGAAGAGATTTCAAATTTCTCTAAAGAAAAATGTGCAAAAATATCTGGAGCTTCAGTTCAAGACAGGGAATTTTTTTGCAGAAATGGTTCCAAACTACAGAGACACCTCAGAAAGAACATTTCATCAGCCAATAGGTCTAGAAATTTCAGGGAAAATTATTAATAAATGAAATAATCTATAATTTAGAGGTCGAGGGGCAGGGGGAGAGAAGAGAATAGAATAGTAGAATTTAGTTTGGTCTTGAAAAGAAAATTACAGTTAGAAAAGTTTTTTTAGACACATCATAAGAAAACTAAGGCTTCTATGCAGTAAGAATGAGGTAGGTGTTAAATGAATACATCGCTGTTGTTTTCAGCAGGGACAATAATAATTAATAGAAGGGCAAAGGCAGAATGACTAATGGGGATGAGGGTATGGAAATTAAAATTCCACATCTGAGGTTAAGGAAAACTCAAAGATTAAATGTGTTTAAGTAACAAGGACCTAATAATCTCCAGTTTAGAATTATGGAAAAAAGAAAACTTGCATATGAAACAAGAGATCAAGTAGACTTCTAAATATCAAATTGGAAGTGGGAACACATATATATAGGATAGTGAAAGTTTTATATATATTTATGTATATTTAAGAATAAGGGAGAAGGAAAGTCAGCTGGCCTACCAGCTTGACCTACACAATGCAGAAAATATGAGAACACATTTTGAAGGAAAGTATAATAATATATGAAGGTAAATGAAAAATTGGAGAAAAAGAAATACATTAAAAGAAAAATGGTTGTTCCAGACTAATTTTTCTTTCACTGGTGAAATAATTGTCTTTCTATTCTAGAAAATGTGATAGAACTCATATAACTATCATGTAAGTAAAGCTCAGATATTCTCCTGGAGAGGAACTTATTAATTAAGAGTCACAGAGACAATCTGATATAATGCTAAAAAGGAATTTATTAATTAAGAAGGTAGACATGGTAACTAAATCCTAAAATGAGCAATGAACTCGCTAACAGGTAACCCAGACTGTCCTGGAAAGGGAAATAGTGGTCTGGCACAAAGATGCTTGTTAATGTTTTCATTAGTTAAGTTAGTACTAAAGGTTAGACTGTGATGATGAATATTCTTCTGACACAACATATGGCGAAGCTATCAATAGAAAAAAGAATTGAATATAGCATAGGAAGAAATAGAGTGTATCAACATTAGCATTTTATTTCAGGGCAGCAGGGTGCTTGTGAAGTCAGTCTCCTTATCTTCCCCACTTACTCACAACATGAGTGTCTCAGAGAACAGCTGGAAGATGTTTCCTGGACTATCAGGAAATGCACCCAATGCTCTTTAGCCCCAAATGGGTTCACTTTACCAGACTAATCTACATCAAAGTTTTAAAAAAAAACCCGTACCCCAAAATCTGTAGACATCAAGTCCTTAGTACCAGCTATTGCACTCTACAGATCCACCCCTACTAGTCCACACTATTTACTAATGTAGACATATAACATAGATGTAACCTTGACAGTTATTTATTCATTTATTTTCATTATGGAAAAAGGAACGTCTTATATTGATGTATAAAACACAGTAATGTAATATTAATACCTTTATAGTAGAACATGAAGACCACATTTTTCAAAACTAAAATGTCTTTAAGTGTTTAATTTTTTAGCTATGTTTATGACATTACTTGGAACATCTGATTTTCAAACCATGGTTACTCTTCAGGTTAACTATTTACAGTGTCTTGGGAAAGCAAAATTGAGATTCTCAGAATCACCTTATTTCCTTTATTTGTTCTAAATTACAAATAATTTTCATAAGAGGAATAAAACCCCACTGATATAGCCCTAATATCCTATGGAATACTGATAACATAATACTGAAATAACTCTCTATTAATTTATGTATAATGGTCTGGCTGTGGATCTTCTGTTACTGAGGGGCTGGAATCTATCAACTCTCTCTGACCTATTTGTCAACATGGATGAAAACAGGGATTTTGGGTGGCGAATTACACTTGCAATGTATTTGTCTATATTTATGCTAATACACAAGAATATATTTGTGCTAATTATCACATTATGTTTGACTTTATTCATTACCTCATGATATTTATTCCTAATACATTTGTATAACTTGCAAGAAACAATTTTGATGGTAAATCTTCATTCAAGCTATTATTTGAGTAAAAAAGTGAACTTCAGGAACTCTTGTTTTAAAAACTTATTACAGATTATTATGCAAATTAGGAAAAACAAAAATATTAGAGGATGATATGAAAAGTGATGTTTCAATCTTGATAAATACTAGCTGAAAACTACGTCTTGAAGAAGTTTGATATTGGATCAAGGTTTTAGTTTGGACCTGACACAACCATTTCAATGTCCTATGCTTTCCATTTGAGGTGGGAGCTGGTTACTTTCACTTCCTCTGTTATTTGTTGCTTTTATATAAAGTCTGGTGTTGAATTGGCTGCTCTCACTTTGGGTATTTTGAAATTCATATCTACTTTCTGACTTTTTGGACAAATCTGTGTGCTGTCCTTTCAATGAGTGTATAACCAAGTACGTGGAGCGCCTTATGCTTTGGGGAGAGCCATCATCTCTTTATTGGTCATGAAATCCTGCACAGACGTTTTGGTAATGGTTATTCTTGAAGATTAACATTTTCAGGATCTGTTCTGTATCTCTACTGTTTTGTTTTCCAGATGTGAAATTTAGTAAATGTCATAGAAACTTTGCCACATGTGAGGGGAAACTGTTCTTGAGTCAGACTCTTCCACAGTACCTGCTAATTATTAATAGCTTGCCTGTGCTTTGAGGCAGTTACTTTTTCCAAGTTCTGGATGCATCTGCTTCCTTCCAAAAATAGTAGCACAATGATGTTCCAAGAAAACCTCAGTGCCCCGTTATGAGCTCTATTCATGTTGCATCACTCAGTACTAATTACCAGGTGTTTCTTTAGGCCCTCATCTTTTAAAGATGTGATCATCTGCTCAATTTTATATACTGTGAATACTTCCATTAAAGGCAACGGGCTTCTTACTGAGATTAAAGGTAAAAGCACATGTTAGTCCTTATGAGATGTCTTTGGAGTTGCTATTATTAGCTTTAATTTATCTATTGTCTATTAAAAAAAATTAAAATTGAATAAAAGGTAAAATTTTATCATAAATTTCGACTCTCAATAGAAAATATTAGTCAGCAAGTTATTCCTTTGTTTCATTTCTGAAATATAGCAAACTAATAAAATCAATTCTTGGACACATTACTATGGAATATGTACTTGGGTTTGATGCAGTTTTAAAATCAGTAGTCCATATGTACTTCATTTGCTGTCTTTCATGATTTTAGAAAGATATTATGTCATATTCATCTGTTTATTGCTATTTTGGGACGTCAGGAAACTAGACCAATTAATGATTCCAAGTGCAATTTACAGTAAATTTAGGATGACTGAGGCATTTTTTACTTACACATTTTTTTTAAGCTTTATATAAGGCTGGAAAACCATTGAAGATGGATCCTACTATTATTGAAAGGAGCAAGTTTTAGTAATTTCACCAGTAGTGGACCTGGATTTTGCACAAGGGGTTTTGTCAGCTTAGTTTTAGCCAGTATTTATACTGCAGAAAATGTACTTCCATCACCCCAGCCTGCCTTATGCATGTGCCACATGCTGTATTGATGTGCATCCAAAAATAATAAAACACTCAAAATGTGAAAGGAAGAAACTATTATGCATAAGTCATTGTAAGTACAAAGCCAATTTTGTATTGTGGGATGGTGTCCAGAGACATACTCAAAGTGAGGAAACAGTTTTCTTTCTCTAAAAACAAACCTGAATCTTAATTTAAGCAAAGTTTAGTTGAAATTATTTTCTTTTCTTATTTTTCCTGAATGGTTTCGTTTCCATCATGATACAGGGATCGTGTTTTGTTTCATTTTTGCAGTTACAGTACTATTTACAGGTTTTGTTCTTATTTACTATGAAACAAAATTTCTCTTAAATGTTTCCAGGCCCAAAACTAAAAAAAAAAATAAAATCTCTTTGATTATCTTGATCTGAGAAACCCTCCTGCTGGCAAATCATTCTCTCTCTTTTACTTTTTCTTCCAGAGCCAAAGGACGTGGTAAGTTCTGAACTGCCTGGACCTTCTCTGCTCTAGAGAAGCCGCTAGTCCGCCAGTTATGACATGTGGTAAGCATGTGGGAGACCAGTTTTTAGCTGCATTTTGTTGGTAAAAAAAAAAATCTACTTTCTGTTCTGTTCGAACTGTTTCACTTCCTATAAATAATTAGATATTCTGTGAACCAGAGAATGAAAGGGAAATGCATCTTCAGTAAGGCAGCCATTCAGTATTCAGATAGCAGACGGAAGACGTAGCTTTACATTGTGTGACATCCCACTTCTCAGGTGAGGACTGACATTTTCTAGAAAGTTAGTTCTTATCTCTAAACAAATGGAAAAGCTTCAGGAGGCAAATTATATTCTGATTCTATTTTGGCAAATGAATAAAGAAGTGTCAAGGGATAAGGGGGAATAGCCAATCTAGGAGAGGAATCTAAACTGCCCTAAAAATGGATTCTTCTGAACCTGCTAAAATTTTACCCTACCTGCACAGTGAATGTTTGTCAAAACTGGTATGTTCCTAAAAACTTTGCTTTCAAAAACTTGATAATTTTAAACAGGAAAGAGTTGGTCAGAAAATCTCTGCTCATGTATCAACTTCAAAAGTGAGACGTGCAATATAATTCATTTTGACATAGCATTTTGAGATAGTCTGATAAAAGATGCTATGTAAATGTAAAGTATGTTTTAAAGTAATGTAATACAAATTAATGTAAGTAATAAACCCATATATAATGCAACAATTTTTCTACAGAAGGGAGCAGAAGAGAATGGAAACTCTTTGTTGGGGAAATATTCTAACCAAGACCCTGAACCATTATTGAAGTGAGAAACAATATTTCCTCAGAGAAATTAATCTTTTCTTTCAAAAATTACAGACAAGTCCACATTCTGATTGAAGAAAAATAAAATATTGAATAAGCTTGGAAATGTTTCCATTCTATCCCCTCATCATGTCTTTCTAGCTTCTCATCACGTCTGACTCATTGAATATCATGGTGAGCAAATATGTTTCATGAAGGCAAATGAAACTAAATAAAACAAAAAAAAAAATAAGATACTTAGAAGCTTTCCACTGGGATGGCATGTGTTTTCCCACTGGTTATTGGTTCCATTGACAATTTTTATAGGTGAGGTCACAGAAGTTCATGAAAAAATTCTAATATTCAGATGCCACAGTTGGGGTACTGTACACATTGAAAAATGCACCTATGTGCTTACACTCATATTAAAAATATGTGTACTTGAATAGAAGTCAGATTAAATGCACCTACAGGCAGTAAAAAATGAACTATTCCTGATTTGCTGTAGACAGAGATAATTCCCCACTGCCTTGCACTGGTGCAGTATTTGTATCTGCACCAAAGAGTAAGGCAGCACCATTCTCATTTGGTGATTTCTTTTTGCACCAGCCCTGCCAATGACAATCCAAAGTTCTTGCCAGTGGAAATAAAGCCCTGAGATTTAGAAGAGTCAGTGGAGGAAATACAACCAAAACCGCATGAAGCAAAATGTAGCAAGAGGATTTTATTGGTGGCATTCGAAAACAAGTTCCACAGCTAGAAATTTTTTCAAAGCGTTACATTTCCAAGCACAGCAAAGGCCTTGGCATGCCAGCACGCCTTGTGTGTTTTGCTGGGCAGTGTGGGTGGAAGCTCACAGCCTAACAGCGCAGCGACACGCAGGTAACAACGCAGCAGGGGAGAGTTCCACACCTTTAAAACAAAAAGCACCCCAACTCCTTGCAAATTACAGGCCGGGTCCTGCCAAATGACAGGATGGAAAAAAGCAGGGTAACAGCAAGCACTGAAGGATCAGGGAACCAAATTTACCAAGAGGGCTGAATGGGAGCTGGCACTCTGACCGGCAGCAATGGGTGCAGCCCCCATTTCGCTCTAGCTGTGTCTGCCCAGGGACGAGGCTGCAAAATTGCCTCCTTTCGCATATTTTAAGGCTTCGGAAAGCTTCAATAGATTGTTATTTCCTTCTGCTTCTAGTTAGTCCTTACAGTTGTGCTGTTTTGATGTGAGCTGACTTTGTGGGGTCAGGCAGGTTAAATGGTGTTTGATTAAAATCAGAACACCCAACAACTACTGTTTCACAGTTTGACTTTGTCGGCCTCTTCATCTGGGAATTCAGGAAGACACCTTTAGCTTCAAAAAAAAAAAAAAAAGCAGGTTTTTTTTTTTATTTTTTTTTTCCTTT
>VYZM01004218.1:24847-68521 GCA_013398915.1 Dromas ardeola | reverse complement strand
TTTTTTTTTTTTTTTTCCAGCATTAGCTCAGTTGCGCCAGGAATTGTATCAGCTAATTCTTTTCCAACCCTGGCAGTTCCAGGACATTTTTACTGTGTTATGTTCTTCCTTTAAACATTGCTACCTAAGTTTCCACGTTTAGCTTACTAATTGCCACCCCCGCCACCCAGTGTCAACAATTTCTTGTTTCCTAATTACTTTGGTTCCTTCCAAACTGTAATTCTGATAATGAGATACCCAGGAAGGAATGCAGTACCGGGGATGGGAGCACACCAGAGTCCTAGCGGAAAGGACTGCGATCTTCATGCTCTGTGGTGAGGTGCTTCATTCCAAAACAGATGGCATTTTTTTTGGCTATCACATCACAATTCAATTTCACATTTAATGTGCTTCTTCACCCCACATAAAATCTTTTCAGTTCCTGTCTTCCATACGGTTTCGGTGTTTCAGATTATTTTCCTTGTGTTAATTCACACCAGCTCAGCATGTAACTGACTTTGCTGTTTTCTATCCTAATCTCTCTGGGATGCCTTTTATTGCTCTTCTGTCCTTGTCATTAATCCTCTCAATGAATTTACTGTGTCTTCCAAATTATTAATGTAAAGGTTAGCTAGAAGACTGAACCTAAAACCCACCAATATTCCATATTTCCCCATATCAGAAAAAAATTACATCAATTAGTTGTCACATACATAATTTTTATGCAGCTCATAATTCACATGTTAATGGTCCTGGCTGAAAATATTCTCTTCTGTTTTTTTTTGTCTATGAAACCAAAATTTGCATGCATTTCATCTGCTGCTCTCTTTTCTTTCCTTTGGACTATTTCCATAACACCACAATATTTCTCCGTGATTACTCTGCGTGTGTGACCTCGAGCAACCTACCGCCATTGTTTCCAAATTAGGATACAGGCAGGCACACGTCTTGGAGGAAGGCAGCAGGCTCTGGATTTGCCTCTCAGCTGGTAGCTGCTGCCTCCCAGGTGAGAGCGGTGCCAACTGAGAGGTTTCTGTTTTGTTCCAGAGAAGGTTTTTGTGCAGGGAGTCGTGGTCTCGGTTGCACAGCTGTGCTTCTGGTGGCCACAAGCTAGCTGAGCCTGCTGTGCAGTTGCGTTGAGGGCTTCTGCACGCCTGCTCCAGGTTCAAGCTCACCTGCCTGATTTTAGGCTGGAGCAGAGGAGATGCTCAGGCAGCCAACAGTGATCTCATCTGGGGGAAGTGGAAATAACAGCAGCGTGTATTATAACCCTGTTCACACTGAATAAATATCAATATACAGTTCAGCTCATTTTCCCATCATAGAGATCTTTTGAGTGTAGGGGCCCAACAACGCTCAGGATCCTAGGAAAGGGCCATTATACCCAAGATATACCAAGAGCCTGCCCGTGGTGCTCATATACACAAATATAGACTCGTCCAGTACCCGTACTCTAATAACGTTCAGAATTTATCAACTTCAGCAAGCTGCCTCCACTCCCAATGTCAGTACTAACAGGAATATCTGGCCATATAAATATCTAATGTCATTTGGTTACAATATTTCATGCTCATGAATAGGTACAGGTGGCTGTTGAGGCGTTAAGTATCTTCCCCTCAAGTATCCCCCCTACTTTCTCTATAGCGTCTCTCTTCTTAATATACTTTATAAAACCCTTTGTATTGCCTCTGAAATTCCCTGACTCGTATGAACATATTGTGTGTATTTGTTTTCACTTCACCTTGTGTGTTCTTATAAGTGTCATGGACTGTCTCTCAATTTAAGATCTTTGTCTCCTCCTGTGTGGTGGTCTGCAGTGGAAGTTCATTGTCGTTATTTCTTTTTATTTCTTTATTTGTTGCAAATGACTTTATGCAAAAAATGTTGCTGTCGCAGCAGTCTTCCCATCCGAAACTGTGACATTGGCACTGTGTTTTGACATACGACGTTACTCTCTGGTATCTTCTCTTTTCCCCTCTCCACTTGAGGGGACACCTTCGATTTCATTTCACTTTCAAGAATCACTCCAGTCTGTTTCAGCTGTGCCCACCATTTCAGAATTAGTAAATGCACTTCATTTTTCTTATCTGTTTCTTACAGATATTTATGAACACCGAAGTTCATTGATACTTTACCTGTTTCAGTGTAAGTCCACCTTCCTCCATACTTTCTTCTGTGAGGCTCTTACACTGAGTGCAATATGACTGCTCGTAAATAACAGATCTGATTTTAGGACTACCACTTTATTTCTACAATCAAACCAGGCAAAACCAAACCAAACCAAATCAAACCAAAGAGAATTCTTAGAAACCTCAAACTTGACCCAGTTTCTTTTTTTCATTATTTGCTTAAATTGAAGCCTACATAAAACAACCAAGTTTTTTACTCATCCATAAATTTGTTGTCTCTTTTTATATTCTTCAGTGCTGACCTCCCTCTTTTCTTACCTGCTCCTAATACGGGAAGGAAAGCTTTCAATCATTAGTATTGGTCTATTTTCAGTTCTCTTCCAAAAATCCTGAACTTATTCAGGTTATACTCCACAAAGCACAGTCGTGTGTGACTGAGTTGTTCTGGAAATTCCCTGGCATTATTCAGGAAACCTCTTATTTTTATTATAACATCATTAGTTGTGTATCTGGAGGTGGATGATGCTACCCTTTCCTGCCTGAATTTTTTTTATTTTCTGAAGGGCCAACGAGAGGATTAGAAGTCTCTGTTCTCTTTCACTGTTTGTCTTTTAATTATTTTGGGGGCTTCTATTGTCTCACAAGGTTATCTTAATATTATTACCTTTTTGGTAACAAAATACCTATTGGAGTTACCAAGTTTAAAATGTTCTATATGTGATCTCTTAATTTCCCTTTTTTTTTTTGCATCTATCATATCTTATTTCTTGACTCACTACCTGTCTTAATGCCTTTTGGTCATCATCATGCCATTTGCCTTGTTTGGCTTCCTTTGTCTTTCCCACATTCTTCAACTGTCTTTTAAATCCCTGAACCACTCTCCCCTCAAAGGAAACCAAACCACAGATACAGGTGGGGTTAACATTCATGCCATTGAGCTTTATCTCATCAAAAAGTTAGATGTTTAGCCTAACTGAACTGTCTTAACTTCCTCTGTTGTTAACCCAGAGAGAATGACACTTCCAACATGTGATAGAATCCATACAAGTTTCTAACCTAGGTGGAATAAATCAGCTTCTGAGGAGATTTGCTCTGGACATCTCCAGCTCTTTTCCATTACTCTTGAGAGAGAATGGGTACTGACTTTATCTAGATGCCTCCCATACAGGTAGCTGAATTTAGAAGAGTCAACTTCTATGCTTCCCATTTTCCGTAAAATCTGACATTCAGCAAAACTTACCCTATATAGCAAGACACAAAATATGTTCTCTCATGCGTTTGAAATCTGCTGTCTGTCATTTGACAAAGTTTTTTTAAAAAAGGTAGATGGTTGTGGTGCTGTCTGCCAGATGAACATCAGCATTCAATAATTCACCTTTGGAATTCTCATTCTTTTCTTCACTTCCGACGTCCCCTGCCTGTCTCCTGGAAGCAGGGCATCTGGCAACAAAATGGAAATATTAAATCCTGAACAAGTCATAAAATAACACACTGGGTGAAACAAAGTATGAAATAGAAATGTAGATAATAAACATTTTGCTTTCTTTTGTTAGGGACAAATCACAGTTAGTGTGTTTTGTGTCATTTGTGGTTATGGTATGATGTAGACTTGGATAAATAATGGTTTTAGGCAGCATGTGGGGTCACAGTTCCTAAGTCATTTAGTGTTTGGTAGATGTTAGGAATCAGCTGTAATGGATTTGATACGGGCACCAGTGGTGGAATTTACATGAGTGTGAGAAGTGAGTTCCAGCATCTTGGAATAGAGAAGTCTTAAAGCACAGATCCTCTATATCCTGAACAACTGTTTCAACAGCCTGATTACATAGTAGTGTGGTGGGTGGATATGGGTGGATATCATATCATCATGGGTGGCACTATTACACTTTTCTTTTTTTAATCAAAATAGTAATTCAATTGTCCATAGGTGCTTTTCAATATGTGTAACTTTAACCCTTTAGGAGTCAGAGCCTACATGACTAGATTAGTCTTGGTACCCAACTTTTAAATATTCAAAGTAAGAGGGAAAAAACACCATGCTATAAAAACCCCACAACCCTGGAATTTAGATGTCTGAGTAGGGAATGTAGTTTTGTGCCTAGCATTTCTTCCACATACACACACTTTTCAAGGCTGTGAAAAGGCCCTTTAAACTAGAAGAAAGACAAGATTTCACGTATCTTTCCCATGTTGTTTGTTGGCTGCCCTGGGAATCCTCCTTCACAGTGGTTTTGTTGCAGGACTGTCCCAGCACCCTCTCCAGCAAGCCCCTGCCCCTGACTAGGGGCAGACAGTGAAGCTTTGGTCCTTGCAGAGGTCAAGAGAGAAGAGACCCAATGCAATCAGTGATCCAAATAACCAAACAAAAAGGTTAAACAAACAGACATTTAGATAGAGAGGTAAGCCTGTTACAAAGCTTCTGAATATTTCAATAGTACCACTATACCTAAGTGAATCTTCTGTTTCAGTCCAGGTCAGTTGCCAGCAACCATGAACCACATGGAGGACGGAATCCACAGTGATCGGACATCACACAAGGACAGCCATTGGGAAAGAAAGTCCTCACTTGTCATGATCACAAGCCTTACTGAGGTTAGAGGCAGAAAAGCATCAGCGATTGACACAAGATCTTTGTTCCTTCTCTTTTATAATGGATCTCCTCTGGATCGACAGCTGTGCCAAACATGGTGCTACTGGTAGAGAAATGCAGGCGCTTAAGAAAGGAGTGAGTAGTTAATACAGACTTCTGTTTGGTTGGGTCTCATGGAAGATCTATATAAGCCACTTGGAACGCACAGCCAAGCCTTGAGCAAACATTTCACTGATGCAGCCAAGTAACATCTAGAGATTCAGTACATTGGACTGAGAAATACCCTTACCTCAGCAGCATTTGTTTATAACTTAGGCATAATGTATGATGCAGTTTCTGAGCTGCGTGATTTATCCAAACATCTAAAAGAAAGACATAACATTGCCAGAAGCTTATTCTGGGGTGTCAAAGAAGATTCAGGTTTTTGCATCAATGGCTGACAATCCTGGCTCTTTCGCTGTCAGTGCTTTTCAGAACACGTTCTTAAAAAATATCTCTCTGCACTAGGGGAAAAGTCTTAAAAGCAGTTATGGAGAATTTTCTGGGAGTCTTGAAAATAACATATATTGTGAAATGCTGTTCACAAAGGCATTGAAAATTAGCACTGCTCTGTATAGTGTTTCTTGCAGAAAATCACGCAACGTGATTACATACCTCTTGATAGGAGGTGTCAGCTCCTGTGTTACGGCCAAATTCTAACCTGGATAATTACTTTCTGCTTATCTAAATTCCCCTCACAATTTCAGCTGAATAAGATCTATTGTTTTACTTCACACCCTAAAATGCTGAGAAGTGCAGAGTTAATGTACTTCTAACCAGTGGCGGCTGCATTTTGGTTATTACTTTTCTGAGAATTTTCACTTTCAGAGAATATCGGGCAAATTATCGTTTTGATGTAGGATATTTCTAACATCAGAAATTGGAAAACTTGTAACTAGAGGAAGTCACAATTAGATAGAAAGCCTAAAAGTCTTGATGTCTCTTAAGGAAATGAGAATTATATATATACATACACATATATAATTAATAATTAATATAGTTTATTATATTATATATATAAACATATATTCTATATGCATTCAGAACAATATTGATCTTATTTTCTAAAAATTCTTCTTGTCTGAAGCAGACTAAAAAGTATGAAAGAGACTTCCATGATTTTTCCTTCTTTCAAAATTTACAGTTAATGTTTGCATAATTTGCAAAGACTTTCAGAGCCTTCTGCTGATATAGAATTGGCTAAATCAGAGCTGAACAGATGAAACAGGTAAGGCCCTTGCTTTATCAGCCGTCATGTCAATTAAATCTTATATACTGCTGGGCTTAATCTAGAACTTTCTAAACTCAGCTGACATTTATGTTTATTAACCTCAATGCCAAGGCTACTGATAGCTGTTTGTTGCCCTCCACCTTTTTTTTAAGAGAAAACATATTTCACAGAAGCTTCATTTGTGGTAGTGACTTGAAGTAAGTATACGTAAGCACAAACCCTTCAGATAAATGAGAAAAATTGATTTCTGAATGCAACTATTTTACTGTCTTATAAAAAAGAAGAGAGAGAGAGAGAAACAAAATCTGATAGAAAACAATAAACAAACTTATTTTTTGTAGTCACATCATGTACCCTGGGCTAGGTCTTTTTCCTTCAGTCAGCCTGATCTTCTGACATCTGGCAACAAATTCCCATTTATACGTACTTTTGTGCTTCATCCTCCTACCTTACAAAATCACAGTTAGTTTTTCTGTTCCAGTTCAGAAAGGCCAGAGGTTATCCGATGAAAAAGATGTAGGGTAAACCAGGCCATCAATCATGTAAATAAAAATCCTTTTAGAAACTGACAGACTTTAGAAGACAGAAGGAACCTTTGTTTCGGCATTTGGGCGCTCTGCTTCAGTTTAAGCAACTTCTTTCACATATGTTTGAACTATTGCATGCCATATTGCATCCCAACTCTTAACCACGTTAATACAACCAGCTATTGAACAGATTTTAGTGTTAAGCACAACATCTATGCATAAGAACAGGTGGGATATAGCACCAAGAATGTTCTAGACAGTCCAGTTTTCAACTCAACAACTCAAGTAAATCGAAACATAAATTAAAAAAGCATAAAAAACCACCCAAGTTTTCCTTTAAGGAAAGTAGTATCAGATCTAAAGTTTGGAAATGAAAGTCATATTCTATCTGCTAGAAGCTACCGACTATAAAACACATTACTGCATTTAACACAATAGGAACAAACCTCAGAATTATGAGCATAACCTGTAAAAGGACTGCTTCAAAGTTCAAAATGCATGAACTTTCATCCTCACATAAGTTGTGGACACCACTGTTCTGGGACAGAATTTATGTTATGTGAACTTCATTTGGGCTAACTACATTATCTAAATCAAATTAAGTCAAGTCTCCAAAGACAAATTCAAAACTTTACACATATTCCTCACTTGACTTCGTTACACAGTTGAGTTTGTTAGTAATTAAATGCTGACAGGAACATCCAATTTAAATGCAAAGGACCAGAGTGTAAGTAGCTACTGAATATGCAAAAAGAGGCAAACAAAGAGGGAAAAAAAGGAAAAATAGTTAGGTACATTTTTAGATATTAATTTAGTAACAAATGAGCTAACCTACGAAGGCCATTGCCCTTTGACTCTTCCATAAATTAATAAATCTGTAGTAATGTTTTGTGATCTTGTGTCACAGCCCTCCCATTTCTTCCCAGAAAAGACAACCATAAATGGAAGGTTTAGTTTCCTTGAGGAGCCTTCCTGAGACAACATGGCAATGCAGCCATGGAAGGGAACTTCTTATCCATATGTAGCTTATCCTTAAAGGCTTATGGAAAAGAGATAAAGCCAAATGCCTTTCCAAAATATATACCTACTGAGATTGTTCACAATCTGAATCTGGATCTATTCAGATTTTCCAGTACAGAAGCTCTTTTGTGCATTCTCTGCCCAACACTCTAAATTTTTACAATGGTGTGGTCTTCCTCAAATCCTTTAAAAATAACAAAAATAACCCTGCCTGCTAGTCCCAATGTTCCTAACTGGTCATTTTTTGGTTCCAGACCCTGACTTTTCCTTCACACACCTGACTGTGTGTAAAGAGACAAAGTTAATGATATTGCTATGAGGCCAAGTCAGGCGAATAATTTTATCTACATTCAGTTCGCCAGCTGTAATATATTTCTTTACCTTACTGGGAATATTATAAGGATAAATTAATTTAAAATCTGTGAGATGCTGAGAATGCACGGCAATGAGTTCCAAAGAAAAAAAAATTAAATAAAGAAGCTGAGTGTATGAACCACTGCTGACCAGTGTTTCTTATACCAGTCCACTTCTGCCCCAGGACAGAAAATAAAACTGGACACCAGGTAAAGAACTGTATGTGCTATATACCCTTTGCTGAGACTTACAGCGAAGTTTGTAGACTCCAGTGAGTGTTCTCATTCCCACAGTCTCCATAAGGTCAAAGTGGTTTTGCACAATTCTTAATGACAGAGTTTCCTAACCAAAGCAACCTACTTAACGTATCTCAGAATGATGGGTGGGTTGTGATTTAGTAGTTACGGGTTTCAGCAGCACCTAAGTAAAACATTGTTTGTTGTTTATAGTTACTTTTCTGTTAAATGGAAAATTACACTCTCCCAAAAAGACAAAGTTATTGGCATTATTCCAACACAGTACTGACTGACATATGCCAATTTACTTGTCATCATATTCAACATGCCAGTATTAACATTTTCCTAACTGATTTAGGATTTGTGTCAGAAGCCAAATTTTAATAACACCTCCTTAGGGCTCTGAACATGTATTTACTACATGATAGGATGAAAAAATAAAAGAAAATCCACGTTTATTCATTATCATATATATAATTTACGTTGGGTAAACTGGAAAATGCTTTCAAGAATCAGCTAACATGAAAAGCATATTTGATAAACACGAATCCTTTTTATAATTTATATTCTGTTTTTCCAGGTTTCTGCAATATGTTCTGACTTATATCAGCCTACGTTATGATATAAATATTAAGATTTTTTTTTTACAGTAATCATACAAACATATACCAACTGAGATTCTCTAAAAAGACAAGAAAGCATTTAAATGCATAACTGAAAATGTGCAGAATTTTAGCTGTAAGCACAGAGAATTGAAAGTGGATATACTCTATTTCTGGGTTTCAACACCAGAAAACAGGATTTTACGTACACTCTTTTATTAAACTTTCTGTCAGCCACATGCTCAGGGCATCCGATGCAGCAAGCAGTTAAAGTCCTAACTTCCAACGTCTTTCAATTTAAGAACAGAAATTTAGAAGCCTCTTTTTTTTTTTTTTTTAAATATGGAGCAATACACAAGGGTTTTTGAAATGTGGAAACCATAAAAGCAAAGGAAGAACAAAAGAACTTGCAAAAAGTGTTTACACTTGCGTATTATCATTCTTGCAAGTGCTTCATAATTTGGGGAAGATGAAATACTGATATTTGATTCATACCTGGGAAGGGAATGACCACTTTCTTGTGTTTAGCTGTCTTTGGGAGCAGCAGTAACACACTCAGGTCCCTGGGCTTTAGTTCAGGTTAGAGGAACACTTTGCATCAGCCACTGTCAAAACCACTTGATTGGCTCTTTAGTGTAACCTCACACACAGCAGTGTGCAGCCAGCCAATCACCGTGCAAAATATTAACAAGGTCATAGTAGTGTAACACACTCCTATAACTCAGAGATTACAAAAGACATTAAAATTCTGATGCCCCATTCATAAGGAAAAGATTGTAATGAGAACAGAGAATGGCACAACATTAATTCATTGTATGACAAAGAATATAATGAGAATGGGAAATAGTACAAACATAACTCATTCTTGTTACAGCTTTAAGATTGTAATGTCATGGTTCATATCACATACTTAGGAAGAAAGGTATGGCAGAAGAAAAGTTGCAATATTAAACATAGTCAATCGGAATGCAGTACACATTATTATATGTGCAATATAATAAAAAAATGAAACATTACTTAGAAATGGTTTGTTAAAATTGTTATAATTTCTCCATATATTTTTGTTAACATTTTATTAATACCGTTGATATGAAGGGTTGCAGTGTGCGTGTATACTTACTAACAGAGGTGTCCTCAAAATCTTTTTACTCATGTATATCTTTAGAAATGAATTACAATTAAAAATAAAAATACTGAGGACAGTATCTGTGTCTCTAATGACACACATTACTAATCTGCCAAGACAGGCATTCATGTTTAGTCATTTTGTCTGATACAGTGAAATGAAATAAAGTCATAAAAAAGTGATGTATTCACCTCCTCAAATTATTGAATAATTTTAGTTATTGCTCATCTACCACTCACTCAGTGATGTGCAATATCCTACCTAATGTAGTAGACTTTATTGAAGCATTTAACTGATAAGACACTAAAAGTCTTTGACCATCCACCTGAAAGTTTGCCAAAGCCCAAAGCAACTTGTTTCATTCATTAGCCTCTATGCATGATCACCAAATCAATACATTTTATTTTGGTTTTAAAAGTAAATCACTAACTTTGTGGTCATTTCTGTTAAATAAAAAAGGAAATGTTCTCAAAGACACTCCCAGTATATTAAAATTCAGTGTCAACAGGCAATTTCAATACAGCAATGATACTACCAGATGTTATCTGCTTACTTGCGTTGACACTTTGTTCTCTGCTTCTGTGTATTAGCTCTGAATGGGCACATCCAACACCAGCAGCTAGGACTTCAGCACAACTTTGTAAAGTTCGTTTGCTCCAAACGTTTGTAGGGTGAACACCTACAAAGCTTCCATACCCAGTGCAGGGAATGGAGAACATCCTGTCATCACTGTAGCATTTGCAATGAACAGGTCATATTGAGCACATTCAAAATGAAAAAAATTTAAATATCCTGATCGGCCTAATAGAAAGGTTTCTCAGACAAGAAGTAGCCCATAGGTTGTAGAGTAGATACTGCACTTCTGGTATCACCGGTTAATCACTGCTGTCCAAAGGATCTTGGGACCAGATCCAAACAAATAGTCTTAAAAGTATAGCACCGCAGAAATTCAGAACCTTTATCCAAAAGTATGGCTCATAAAATCTATAACAAGTCTTCAATAATCTAAGATCTCTTAAGTTTTCCATCTACATCCCTGTGCTTGAGCATGTTGCTTTTGCTTTTGTTCTCTTTATTTCCGCGGAAGATGTAACTCCTCGCACACTTGCAGAGATTGAATTTCACCATTTCTTATTTATCAGCATTCATACTCCATACATCTTTGTTCTGCATTCACATGCAGTTTTGACCTTTTGACTATTGAACAGAAACTTCCAATCCATTTATTTATGTGTGAATGAACAATGTCAAGGGAAATATAGGTGATCATTAGTTTTACCAAATAAAACAAACTTCCAACAGGCAAATGAAATGGAGATTTGTAAATTAAAGATGATAATCATGTCAAATGTCAGACAGGCAGCATTTTTTATGCGGTTCTAGAGGTGTTCTAGAACAGTTCTACCTTTTTTCCTTAACAGAGAAAGTCCATTTCCCCACTGCTTCTGTACATGCAAATGGAACTTTCTAACAGAATATCACAGAATCACAGAATGAGGTTGGAAGGGACCTCTGGAGGCCATCTTGTCCAAATCCCCAGCTTAAGCATGGCCACCTAGAGCCAGTTGCCCAGGACCATGTCCAGATGGCTTTTGAGTTATCTCCAAAAATGGATATCACACAAGTTCTCTGGGCAACCTGTGCCAGTGCTCAATCGCTCTCACAGTAATAAAATATTTCCTGATGTTCAGATGGAATCTTCTGTGTTTCAGTTTGTGCCCATTGCCTTTGATCCTGTCACCAGGCACCACTGAAAAGATTCTCCTCTTTGTACCGTCCCTTCAAGTATTTATATACATTGGTAAGATCCTTCCTGAGCCTTCTCTTCTCCAGGGCAAACAGTCACAGTTCTCTCAGTCTTTCCTTATAGGAGACATGCTCCAGTCCCTTCATCATCTTCGTGGCCTTTCACTAGACTCTCTCCAGTAGCTCCAAATCTCTAAATGCAGTACTGCACGTGTGGCCCTACCAGTGCTGAGTAGAGGAAATGCTTAACAGTGCCAAGTGGAGGAAATATAAAAAATAATTTGCTCTTGAATTAGAAAAAAAATATTCAAAATTATTTGCTCTTGAATTGGAAGAAAATCTACCAGATTTGAGCTAAAAAGGTTAAGACACTGAAATAGATCAACATCTGAATATGACCCCTTACAACATTATTGGCAAACTTAGAGACATTTATTGTAATAAAAATAAAACCTTATCTCTTTTTCTCTCCTCTAAAATGAAACCAAAGGTATTACCAAAATTGAAAAATTGTACCACTTGGATTAGACCTAGACTATTCATTTGTCCATAAGACAATTGTTTCTCAGGAATCATAGTACTATTTTCAGTAAATTGGTTAAAAAGTAAAGGAAATTGCTTTTATGTGGTTACTGCTTTTTCTAATGTATTTGGTTCTATATTTGAATAAATAAGTACATTCCAAAAAGTGGCAAATATGTTTTTATAGTGCTAGTTACATTTTAGTATCTCCATTACATCCAGGTACATTGTCAAAATGAGATAGGTGTAAAGACTATGAGCGGAAGAAAAAATGTGATTGTGTGAGGGATGTTATGACAGTTCTGTATGCATAATACATGCATCACGGGAGCCAATTCTGCATCTGTTACATATATTTATGTATTTTTACTTGTACTTTTGAAGATATTTAAGATTTATGGTGATAGATTCTTTCCCCTTAAAGACAATAAAAGGAAAACATGCAACAAGGGTACAATTTTGTTAGTGAGTGAAGTGAGCTGGGTGTGAAAGTTGTGCACATGGTAGGCTCTGTGAAGGTTAAGAAATTTCTGTTCTCAACACTTAGTAGCCTTTCTGCAGCGGCTTTCAAAATACTTTCAAAACAAACCTCTAATAGATTTGATCTATGTGCAGCTAAAGTATATTTCTGTTCATTATAATGACTGAAAGAGGGTAAGAAAACAATTGCTAGATGTTAAAGACTAACACAGAAATGATGAAGACATTTTGTGAGTGAAAAGAAAAATCCTGAAGTCTCAGGGAATGAAGAAAGTGATGATAAATGAAGACAACAACACAAGGGTAAAGAGACAGAAAAGATAAAATGGCTAAAGAGACAGACAGTTTTATACAACTAACTGTTTGAAGAAACAACATACTGTGTTGTACTGTAATGACATCTCCCGACCAGTGAATTTTCTATGAAGAGATAGATGAGCCTTCTACTAGCTTCCATTACACAGCAGGCATTTTTTAGTCTCTGTTATACAGGAGATTTGAAAAACCACCTTCTTCAGAAAATTTTTAGATGCGTTTGGAGGGTAAAGGATAATATTTCTGCTGTTTAATTTTGATTCTTTGAAACAGTGACTTCTGTACAGCGTTCTTTGAGCATTAGAAGACCATCTACAGAAAGAAATAAACAGAAAGGTGTGCCTCAAGGCACAAACAAGAAAGAAGCCCCAACTTTCAGATGTATGCAATTCTACAATTGCCTCTTATATGTTTTTTTGAAGTTTCTTTGAAGACATCAGTCACTAACTAGACAGGCTATTACACCAGATGAACTGCTCTTCTTATCTGGCATTTCAAGTATTAAATCTAAAGTTAAAAAAAAAACAAACCACCCCAAAACTTTAAAGATAGAGATGTGGAGCAAACCCTGAAAGGGAAAATATAAATTTTATGGACAAGATATTCTTCTTCCATCCTTATTATTTCAAAGCAATTTTCATTTACCTGAAGAGCAGAAGAAACAGAAAATCTTTAAGGAATTTAAGATATTCCACGAAAGTTAGTAAAAAGTTATTGCTACTAACTAGGTGATAAAAGTATATTTTCATATACTATCAGTAGAAAACCTCTAAAAACTCATATTTCCCTTAGCTGGAAGGAAGAAGTCAAACAGTTACCCAATTGTATTCTGTAGACTAAATACAGTTCATAAAAGAGATCTATATTAAAATATAACATAATTCTTATCAATAACGTTACATTGCATTGAACAATTACTTTTACAAATCATGTATGAATATAATTTTGTATTTATTGAGCTCAAGAAGTGGGCCCTTGTGAACCTCATGATGTTCAACAAGGCCAAGTGCAGGGTTCTGCACCTGGGTCGGGGCAACCCCTGGTATCAATACAGGCTGGGGATGATGGGATTGAGAGCAGCCCTGCCGAGAAGAACTTGGGGGTATTGGTGGATGAAAAGCTGACACGAGCCAACTATGTGTGCTTGCAGCCCAGAAGGCCAACCGTATCCTGGGCTGCATTAAAAGAAGCGTGGCCAGCAGGTTGAGGGAGGTGATTCTGCCCACCTACCCTGCTCTCAGGAGACCCCACCTGGAGTACTGTGTCCAGCTCTGGAGTCCTCAGCCCATGAAAGACAGGGACCTGTTGGAGTGGGTCCAGAAGAGGGCCACAAAAACCATCAGAGGGATGGAACACCTCTCCTGTGAGGACACGCTGATAGAGATGGGGTTGTTCAGCCTCGAGAAGAGAAGGCTCTGGGGAGACCTTATTGCGACCTTTCAGTACTTAAAGGGGGCCTACAGGAAAGATGGGGACAAACTTTTTAGTGGGGCCTGTTGCAATAGGAGAAGGGGTAATGGCTTTAAACTAAAAGAGGGCAGAATCAGACTAGATATAAGGAAGAAATTTTTTTGCGATGAGGGTGATGAAACACTGGCACAGGTTACCCAGAGAGATGGTAGATGTCCCATCCCTGGAAACATTCAAGCTCAGGTTGGACGGTGCTCTGAGCAACCTGATCTAGTTGAAGATGTCCCTGTTCATTACAGGGGGGATTGGGCTAGATGACCTTTAAAGGTCCCTTCCAACCCAAACTATTCTATGATTCTATGATTCAATGATTATGAGTTTAAATTTCCAGTACCAATCTACACTTAATTTCTTAGCTTCTTCCAGAAATGACACACTAACATAGTTTGTATAACAGGTAACATATGATATTGCAAATAGTGACTTTGTTATCAAGAAAAAGCAATGTAAATATTTTAGTACTATACTTTGTCTTGAAACCTGTGAATATATGCTAAATGATAGCCTGCCTCAATCAACTATAATCCTTAAAAGAAACTGTCTGGAATGACAAAAATCAAAATACCAATATTAGATAGCCAAAAAAAATTAGATAAATCTGTGAGTCATAGACAAGTATATTATTTTGAGCTGAGATAGATAGACATTTGCTTGCACTTTTTGCAAGTTACAGGTCCTGGGTATTGACATAAATTTAGTCCAGTCTCATTTTATGGTTAATAAGGAGTTTGTGTCAACGCTTATTTTATAGAAACAGGTAAATTCACAAATATTTGAGGAGAAAACTTGAGAAGGGGGGAGAGAGAGAAAAGCACACCTTTACATGTGCCTGCTTACCGAACCTCTGACAACCTAGTAAAATCAGTTATACTAGGATGCACAGGCATGTTTTAACACAAGCTCTAGAAAACCAGGTATTCTTACACAAGGTATTTTCCACTTGTTTCCTTTCTCATTGCAGTAAGAGTTAGGTCACTTTAAGGTAACTGAACAATAGAAAAATAGACCCTTGTAACTTTACAGCTTTTCTGTGCAGGTGGGTTTGTTTTTTTTTTTTATTTTGTTTTGTTATGTTTTGGGCTTTTTTTATTTTGTTTTGTTTTGTTTTGTTTTTTTTTCCTTTGGGCATACTACAAAACAACAGTATTCTCTGCAGGTCCAACATATTTCACTGTAGGTGGGGGGAAAGACTAATTTTGCCCATTAAAGTAGCTCCATAAGCAAATTAAAGTTAATTTTGTTAATTCTGAAACTTTGATTTTTCCAGCATTTTTGCTAAACAGTTCCACTCATCAGTAGAAGACAAATTAATGGGTTGTGGTTGAAGACAGCTATTTAAGATGTTTAAACCATACACTTAATTGGCATGTTAAAAGTTGAAGAGTCAGAGTCAGCTCTAGCACATAAAAATGTATAAGCACATAAACTATAGCACTCTATTCCAAGGCTCCAGAGGCATCATGCCATCCACTTCATTAATCAAAGGTATGCCCCAAGTTTCAACACTTGATGATTTACAGTCATTCTTTGTATGTGCTCAACTAATAAGAAGATAAAGGTCTCTGTACAGTGGAATAAACTTAAGACACAGATCTCAAATTTGAAACACTAATTTTAATAAACCAGCTTGCTTATTTTAGTGGTTTCATGGTTTCTTATTACCCTAATCAAGAATGGGGCTGCTACTCCTGACATAGTTCAAGCCACAGTTGAGAAAGATAATTCTAGTATTCAGAACAATTTTATCTCTATTATGGCCAATGGTGTCAATTATGATGGCTCTTTATGAAGGAAGACACCTATCCTTTAGAAAATGGATTAACAGAGCACCTGATTAGTAATCACTGCAATGTCCAGGAAACAGCGAACAGAAATAAATGACTGTGGGTTCCTGGATTGAAATCTACTAGTGCCTCAGGGGTAAAAGGCTGTTTGAAAGAAAAGCTGAACACCAACGGAGAGTTCTACCAAGAAGAAAGAGAGAAAGAGAGCAGGAAAGAAGGGAAGAAGAGGGGAAAAATGAGGGAGGGAGAGAAGAGATGGAGATAAGGGAGGGAGGGAGGGAGAAAATGGAAGAACTTTACCAGCTCTTCATTTTAATTTTTTCTCAGGACATAGAATCTTGCTCAAGAAATGCTATTTTTTTAATTAAAGGGCCATGCATTGCTTCCAAACTCTCATATTCATGCTTGTGTTGTCAAATGTTCAGAATATTTGTGGGGCTAAGTACTATTCCACATCCTCAGTGTCCATGGCAGGATGAGAACTGTAGCATACTATAGTCAGGAGTAAGAGACCAGGACATTGTGGTATGCCATGGGTACTCAACAGATGTTCCATGGGACTTTAGTTTCAGTTTTCTTGTGCATAAAATCCTTCTGTGGACTAGCTAACCAGGGCGATAATTAATCCATGAGCTAAGAATATGCTTTATTTACCTCCCTATACAATATCTTGATGATATGCTTTGTCCTCTTGCAGAAGCTGTACTGTTTTCTTTGCATTCGACGATTGAGAGAGAGGATTGACCCAGAGGGACAGAGGTCTCTCCTTTGGCACAAGGAGGATAAGGCTGATATATTCCATCTGGTCAGGAAGTGCCCTACGTACTGGACAAATCTGTCCAAATGGAAACACGATCTTCTTTAGTTGAACCTAGGTTACCATCAGTAGTAGGTGTTCAAGATGTCTGAAAGAGGTAACATCAGTCTAATCTAATAATTAGGGACTCAGCCACTTGTTAGATTATTTAAGCATTTTAACTGATAACTATTGCATACAGAAATAGTCTTTAGAGCTTTAACCACTAGTCTTAATTCCCTGCTCTAGTCCAACAAAACCTATTTTCTTACGAGCTTGACAGTACCCTCCTTGTGAGTCTAGTTTTAATCTGCCTCATATTTTGCCTGCAATGTGCGGGAAGGTGAAATGCTGAATGATTGGTCCCAGGGATCCGAAGTGAGCTATTTCCATGCCAAGTAGTGCACTGCTCAGATCTCTCTTGATATCCGAGCTTCAAGTAAAATGGGCAGGTGTTCAGAGGTGAACTGCCACAACAGCGAAGAAAACTAGTCGTTTGGCACTTGTAACTCATAGGGTCTGATGCTTTATATCTGGTTGGCAAACATTGGCCAGAGTTTGTAGACTACAAAGACTGCATTGAAAATGGATAGCGCTACTGTAGTTAGGAAAATAGAAAGCACTGCAGTAATCTCTGAGCAACTACTGAATGAATAGTCAGCCTGGCTAATATAATCCCCAGAATCAGATGTCTTCTTAAAATCCATTACCATAGTATTCCCCTTAGAACAGTAGTTAGTTTCATCAATTCACAGCTTTATGACCTAGCCAATTAATATGAGTGATATCCTGACTTCCGCTCATAAAAACAATCTCTCTCTAATGCTAGTATAATTTGGAGATATAATACTCAAAGAACTAACTTTCTGAACAGTGAGGACGATACTCTATAAGAGCTCATATACCATTACGCAAAACCTGGATCACCGAGGCGATGAATCTTTTTGAAGACTGAGTAGCACACACCAAAAATATATAAGAAAAAGTACATACAAAAATCAGCATGTGGTGAAGTATTTGATGAATGATTTTCCTCAAACTCACTATGAAAGTAATACTGAGATCTTCAGTAATTTTTATCCACAGAGGACCACATTTGTTCTAAAGGCAGGTATGTTCACTTCAGTGAGAGCCACATCTGTTTACTCCAGAACTGAATACGGCATTGAATGAATCAAATCAACAAAGGTGTAAAATTATAGTTATTTCAAATATGGCCATAGATATGATAGTCACAGATCTTTTAGAATATATATTAATGATATTGTCATTGTTTTTCATAGTATCCGATTATATTGTGAGGAATCTCACAATATGGGAGGGAAAGATCAAAGCTATTAGAGTATCAACACCAATCAGTGTCGTTAATTCTTTCAGTTCACTTGACCTTTAAAGTAAGTAAAATTTCCTGTGAAAAAGTTGAAATACTCATGTCACTAGGCAAACTCAGTGTTTTTAGTTTTGCTGAATTTCCTCAAACAATTTAACACAAGATTGGGGTATAACTTATAAATAAGGACAATCACTGCCTGAAGTAATTTTTTATTTAGTTGTGTTTTTTTTTTAAAGTTTGCATTCAATTAAAAGTCAGTGTATTTAATTGAGATGACACGTTTGTATTTTTAATTTGGGAGATACTACCAGGATTAACATTATAAAATAACTTGCAAGAGAGGCAGAAATATGACGAAGGGGAAACAAGCATCAACTTCCTTAAAATATATGTGCCATTGTACCATGGACAGCCATTTTAAGAAAAATGAAAAATGTCATATATTTTTCTCAAACTGATTATTTTACACTTGTCACATCTATGTATACACGTACAAATATACATAGACATACATTTATATACGTATGTGTGATAGCTTCACCAAAAGCAGTGTGGTGCCTATGCCCCTAGACAGTATTTGTAATATATTTACCCTATCACCTTTAATAAGAGTTTTAATACCAATTCTTGTCTGTCATTCTTTAATGGAGCTTCTGCCTCCCAGTCAGCCTCCCAGCTGATGACAGGCAGCATTCAGGGCTACCCCATTCCTTGCCTTAGTACCTCACTTAAACACCTGAATTTGGGGAGATGGTTAACACCCTTAGCTGTTTGTATGATTTCATACAATACCAGACAGGTGTGTTAATCCTATCATGAAGCAAAATATCTACTTTAATAGGTATTGCGGCCTAGATAGGTAGCTATTGGTCATAAGGATGGCCACTGAGATTGTAAAGGAAACATATTTTAATGACTGCGTCCACCAGACTCAGGATCAGACTCGGAAGCCCCTGCATCCTATGTGTAGGGATCCAGTTATCTTCAAAATCCATCCTTCACTTAGAGAGGCTTTTTGAGACAGATTAACCCTGGACTATGTAATGCAAAGCTTTCTGAAATTCAATTGCTATGTGTTATATGTTCTGTAAAGCAGTGTTCCCATCTGTGTCACGACTAGAGAACCAATTTTTACATTACTATTACTCAACAAATATGTTTGGAAAGGCAGCTTGGATATACTTGCCATAGTGACATGATTTCAAGTTCAGCTGTTAGCTATCTGTAGGTTGTAATTTTAGATGATGGAAGCCTACTTCAGTTAAAACTCACAATTAAAGAACTGGTTTGGTTTGGGTGGATTTTTTTTAAAATTTTTTTTTTTTAGAAAGACATCTGAAAAGTTACCTGGCTGAAAAAAATCTCAAGCTTACCTCACATGAAAGTCAATGAAAATGTGGGAGATAATTTAAATCACTTGACATTCTTTTAACTCCTTACCCAGTAAATTCTGCCACTTTTTTACTTTATATTGGTGTTTATTATTCTGTCTCATCTTATCTAGGGTATTACCCTGATGTACAACTACTCATTCTCAGTTCTGTGGGATTATTTACATTGCAGAAGTAAAGAATTAGGATATAAGAGGTAAGTCTTCAGCAAGGTCCAGCTTTTGTAACTGTATATGGAGTAGATTTACCTGAGCTTATGTAGCATAAATAGGTAACTGAAAGATCAGTCTGTCCTAAAATACCTGTAAGCATTAGAGATCAAAACATAGGAGAGAAAATCTATTCCAAAAATGAGGCTATGCAAGTATGAGCTTCATTACAACAAAAACCATAAAATAAATATCCTGCAGAAGAAAAGAGCTATGGAGGTATCAGCAAATGAGCTCATGTACACTTCATTTTCTATCCATACTTTTCTGTATTAAGTTCCATCCTGCCCCTATTTCAGGGAATAACACTCTCAAAGGAGGTATCCAAACGTCTTTGTAATTTTGCCAGGGCAGAGAGAGGGTTCTGATTCATAATTTCTGAAACAGAGATAACAGAAAACAGAACAGAAAATCTCCAGCATGTTTTGGTTGTTTGTTTGTTTGTTTTGTGTGTTCATTTTGACAAATGGAAAACTGTGAGCAAGTAAGGTTATCAAGGGCTAAATAGTTCCCATATTCAATGACACGACTTTGCAGTTTCTCACACAGCTGCGTCATTTACATGCATGCACAAATATGTCGTCTTATTCTTTCATTTTGCAATACATATCTGATGTGCACTGATAGCAGAGAATTCAATTCTTGCTCACAAAGCACGGGTATTGATAGACTGATTTTCCTTCCTTCTCAGCGAGATTTTTCACACAGGAATGGATGGAGTGTTTAGAGGGGTTACATAAGCACATCCACCCAGATACATAAATTGACATCTTAAAAAATTAGCACTTTGGACCTATTTATTTTTCCTTACATGCACAGGAAGCTACATCTTCCTGCTCATCTCTGTCCTGCCAATTCATTTCATTTTCAGACCTATCTGATCTGGTCCACGTGGGAATCACCAGAGACATCACAGCAGCTTCCCAACCTCTTGGGAATCTGATTGCTTCTTTTTCTTATGCTAGTTCACTTTGTCCTCCAAGTAAGAATTCAAATGTCAATCATTTTTTGTTCAATTTCATGGGGTAGAATCACAAAAATGGCAACCAATCCAATTGCAAATTACTTGATGAATCTTCTTTGAAGAGTTGCCAATAATGCTAATCATCAAATGGTTGAATTCAGCTCTGTAGAAATGCATTTGTGAAGAACAGCAATCTCTGTGACTTTGACAAAGGAACTGCTGACTTGCCTCACTGTTTGTCTTTTGATGTGAAAGAGCAAATCGATTTATAGAGCTTTTGCTTGCAGATGTAGGATATGATTAGTATGCAGAAAGACCTTTCTACAGTGTCATTTGTTTATTTAGCTGTCTCTGCACTCAGCCCTGATTGTGTATACTTAATTAATGTATACAAAGCTAAAAGAAATAAAATCCTGGAACCATGATCATAGAATACTGTACTGCATGTCATTCGTCACCATGAAAATGCTATTTATGTTTTATTGGCTACAAGAAAGGGAAACGCATACGTTTAAAAAACTGATTCAAAAAGTCCTTATGTTTGCCAAAACCAGTCAATTATAGTTACACCAAAAAAGTGTCAATGAAAGCTGTTCAATTTAAGTAGGAGGTTTTCTTTTTTTTCCTAGTGTTTAAATTTTTATTCCAAACAATTGTTGAGTCTTTATAAAAAGTACCTCTGATGCCTTCCTGAGGTCAAAGTACTCTGTAAAACATCCTAAGAGACCTGAATCATCCCATTCTTCAAGGCCTTCTGATTCTGTTGCTTGGAAATTTTAGCTGAGAAAGAGTTTAAAGAGGAAAGCAGAGACACTAGAGACCTTCATGTCAATAATGAATGATCAATAGAAGTCACACACTAGAAAATTGACATTCAGTCAGCAATTCTGTGTTATTCATGCACATTTTACATTGTCTATTCAGGTTTGTTGGGGGGGAAGTAGACACAGAAAGCAGAAAAAGGTAGAAATCATCAAATAATGGAATCCAGAGTGACATCTAGTGACATGCTGTATTAGAAGCATGAACATTTAATTACTGAAATATACTGATTTTACTAGTCATATTAATCACAGCTTTCCAGAAAAGTTACTTTAAAAAATGTTACAGAAGTTTCTTACAGAATGCATTCCATAAGCATATGAGACCATTCACAATTCAACTTACTAAAATGTTTTCTTCTGTCTGTTATAAACAGCAATTCAAACAGAAATAAATTTTCTACAGAAACACTTTGCAAATTTAATAACACTGATGCTATAATTAATTTGTCAGCATGGATTCACCTTATAAATAACCTCCTAAACTCACCTGAAAGGCGTTAAACTCTTTCATTCTTCAGCCATGAGCATTGACTCCAAATCATGAGCTAACTGAACTATTCAGGCCCCTGTATCATATTTTTCAAGATGGCAGAGCACTGTCTTCATGAGCAAATTGCATCTGATCTTCTGATCTAAACAATTCTATTGGGTTAACTGCAGGATTCTGGTCACTGAAAGTGCTGTAACAAAGGAAATCACTATTATAAAGTTGAAATCCAGAACACCCTGTTCTCAACCCAGTGTCCATCAAATACTGACACAAACAATAATGCCTTTATTTCCTATGGTATGGATAAGTGACAGTAACTGATGTTACTAAACGAAGAATTAGATTGATCTGCAAAGACTGTGGAATAATAAAATACTGTAAGGAACTGTGTAGAATTCTCCAAGTATATCTTTTAGATAATATAAAAGCACCCTGAAAAATCACTTTCAAATTGTATTATTACTTCAGTAAATAGGAAAGTGTGGAAATCACTGCATATGACTACAATAATTTTGTGGATTGTAAGGCTAATAGATGAATGGAGAATTTACTTTAATCAAATTTGCTACTTTAAATCATATATTTGTTCATTTTTCAACTTCAATGCGTTAGAAATGTTTATCATTTTCATCTTTTCACTAAAATCATTGCAGCACAGAGATGAGGCAAGAGGAAAGATATCACGTATTAGGCTAATTTAAGCTTCCATGTCAGGGACTTTAAATCAACAAATCAATTAATGGGAGAGAAAAAAAGAAGAATACTTAAAATATTTGGACAAAATAAGTCTGTATTTCTTTTTGGGGTTATCTTCTTTCTAGATAAAGAACTATGGTAAATTATATTACAAGCATATTGTAATTATCACATAACAGTCATATAATGAAGAAATCTTAGATTTTAAAATTGGTTTATTGTATAAAGACTACCATCATTATCGGGACTAGATTTCTTTCTATGTTTTGTTATGGCTTTCCTTCTTCTTGCCCTACATACTTGGACTTCTAAAACTTGACTTCCTTATGGAGACAATTACAACTTTCTTCAGAGGAACGTCACAGTTACTCTTATTCATTTGCAAATCTTGAAGATGCAAATACACTTCTAGGTCGCATTTTTCTGTAAATGCTCAACTTTGCAAATAGCAAGTCTCAGACACTAATTTCAAAGAAATAAATACCAAGTGACAGTTCTAATTTCACTGTGCAGAGTACCACTCTGTCCTTTTTTTCTTCCTCATTTTTAAAAGTTAAGGTTAACTTAGAAGATCAAAGTCTTTGGTGGTCTCTCACTTCCTTATGCTCTTCTAGAGCAGCACAGAATGTAGTGTACTGGCCAGGTAAGCTGAATTCAGCTGTTTTGTTTCATTAACATAGCAGAAAGCAGATTATGCGTACAATTAATTTTTCCTTTTTGTCTTCATTCCATAGATCCCTCCAATATGTGCATCTATCCAGTAATTTTCTTTCTTCCATCCCTTGAAGATCCTTGTCCCCATATTCTACACATCAGTTTCTCTTCATTTCTTCTCCCTAACTTTTCTTGTGTTTCTCCCCTCCTCACACGCCAAATGCCTTCCAAATCCCTCTTTCATATCCTCGCTACTGATTACAGTGTATCTTTACCATCAGCAGTAAATAAACCAATCAACCAACCCACAAACCAGACAAGCAGGTCACAGAAATTCAAGTAATAGCCCTCAAAATAGGGCAACTCTTTTAACAATCTCTAGTTGCTTTCAGTGAGAGGAGATCAGATCGTAATTATTATTCTCCTTTTTCAAAATAATGACCCTTCAACTCTTTTCCCCAACAAGCTCAGGAAAAGGTTGTCTCCCTTCACCATCAACAAGGTGAGAAGAACACAGGTCTATCAAGAAACAAGACAAAAACAAGGCTCTTTTCGGAAGCCAATTTATTAATTTATAAAAATTTTTAGAAAACATGGTTTTAGTCAGAACATCTCCTATGGCTTTAGCAAAAGTGTTGTGATTTTATCTACACTAAGTAAAACAACCGCAGCTCTATTCTTAGTGCACAGCAACTTAGTGGTGACCTCACTAACACATAAAATCTTCCACTTCCAGACTGAGGTGGGAAAGCTGTCAAACATACGGAAACATAACAACAGGAGTTAACTACTTTCCATTTGAAAGCCCTGAATTGTTGTTACAATTAGGTATTACACTTCACTTATGCCCTTTTTCCTTTTCCTTCTAAATTTTTTTCCCTTCCCTACCCTGCTCAGAACTCTCTTCCACCCTTTTTTCTCCTTTTTCATGTCCATCCTCTCCACTGCATTTTATTACTCGTGGGCAATTCTACCAGTTTTGTCCCACCTGGCTGGTCTCTTCTTCTTACTCTGATCATTGCCCATATAAAACAAAGTATTTCCAAAACAAAACAAAATTGACAAGTGCAACAAGAATTCTGAGCTCTAGGATGCATCTAGCAGCAGTCACAGTGACAACTGGATTGTCCCATGAAATCTGAGACCCTCAGAAGGTGCTCCCTTAATTAAATAGAGTTAATTCAAATATGTCATGCCTTGCACTTTCTCTGAAGCTGCTGGTGCATTATTTTCTTAAGAATGATGACCTAATTAAATAGATTTTGGCATAGACTCACAAAATCTGCACTTATTTCACTCACTCAGGAAAGACCTTTATAATTCTTTCATAACTGCAGGAGAAAAACTCTTTCTCAATACCTCTTCAATGCATAATGAACATTAAACAGGAAATACCAGCTCAATGTGCCTTTATTATTTTTTAGATGTTGAAAAGGTGTAGACCAAGACAAGGATTTATTAGGCACCAAGGATTTGGGTGCCTAATGGCCCTAGGCTTCTTTAAAAAAACTCAAGCCAGAAGAGGGATGTTCTCAGCATGTTTGCACAACAAGCTGATGGAATCACTTCTTGTATTTTAATCATAGTCTTCAGATTAATGACTGGCATAAGAGTCTCTAGATTTTCCTGGACTGGTTTTCTAGTCCTCATTTTGGTATCATTACTATTAATGATCCCTTAATTTTCCTTATTCTCATTAACTTTGATAATCTTTCTCTGATCTTGAGAGGTTTGATGTCTTGATTCATTCTTCACCCACAATGTTATAAAACTTTCAGGAAAAGCTTGATTAATTAATTGTGTGAAAGAAAGGGGAACCACAACCTCTTTCTCTGACCACAAGTTTAACCAAAGTAGTTGCTGCTGTGTTCTCTGGGATGCGCCTTTTTTCACGACTGTATGTGTGTTTGCATGCACATTAACTTTGTTCAGAGGATGCCTATAAAATTGGTCTCCTACACAACTGATGTGAAAAAATGTCACGTTTAGGACTGGTGAAAATCACTGGGAAACAAAAAAAATGTAGGAATCAAAAAAAAAATCCCCAAACCTCACTGATTTGCAATAGCAGAAGACTGTTCTAAGCATTGTGCTATAGAAACAAACTTACTCTACCTTGCCCCCTTGGTATCTCTCCTTTGACTCCTCCTCACTCCTTTTAACAGAGACAGGGGTAGCCTTTAGCTAAACTAGTGACTACCCTGGTGGTTAGAACATGCCATTGAAGAATGAATGATACTGAATGATAAAGGTTTGAAACACTCAGACTGAAAAACAAACACTGTATCTCAGTTTCTAGCAGGAATGACTGTTTTTACCCCATCTTAAAAAAAATAAGGAGAAAAATAAAGAGGAAAAAGAGAGAGGGAGAGAAGGGGAAGAAAAGAGGGGGAAGGGGAAAATGGAGAAGTAGGGGGAAAAGGATGAAAAAGGAAAAAAGTCAAAAGGGCAAAAAGAAAAAAGAAAAAGGGTGAAAAGAAAAAAAGAAAGAGGAGGAAAGACAAAATAAAAAAAATAAAGAAAAGAAAAAAACAAAAGGAAGAAAAAGCAAGCTGGGAACTGCCCTGTCACGATCATAGTATTCAGAACCACAAGAAGATGGAGGTGCGGTGAGAAATGATCCATTTTCCAAAGAGTGGTGAAAGTCTGAACATGACGATAGCTTTTGATAAGAGATCTTAGCTAAGGGTTTCCTAGAACTCATAGGGTGTCCAAACAATTAATTTATAAGCATCTAATCCTTTCAAAATGTTATAGAGTTTTGGTGCTCTGATTCAGTCAGATAGGGCTAGGTACCTATAGTTGAAGCAGAGCATCATCCCTGTTGGGAATCATACAGCATATGCCCGAGTCTCTCCTTTACCATCATTTAAACTAGCCTTTATCTTTCTATATTCAAGCAACCTAGTCTTTCAGAAGCAGTGAGTCTGCATAAGTTGAAAAAAAAAACGAGCTGCAAATACTCAGCAATCTACAAAACGTGCTCAAATTTTTATGTCTCAATATAGGTTAAGGAATCCATTTTGAAACATTGTCCAAATTATCAAACGCTGGATACAGACAGACAATATAACTCTACAAATATCTTCCTTTTGTTCACACAGAGGAAAAACGATTAAAAAAAAAAACCAAACATGAAAACACAAACCTTAGGGGAGCAATACAGGTGCTTAAATGAAGGTTTCTAGTGCCAACTGTGTCTAAATTAGAGAGGGGAGACAGTGATGGACACTTGACTATTCCAGTGAAAAAGATATTATCATGTAAGTCACAAAGCACTTATACTGCTGCTCTTCCAGATCTGCGAAGGCAGAAGCTGATCCCTAACCAGAGACTTGCAGGACATCTTCTGTTCATTAGCTTGCTTTTTGAGCTGATAATTTGGAAAATCAAAGTAGAAATCTTCTGTCCAAAGCTGCTATTAATACTTTGTAATACTAGATTTAACTTCAACCAAAAGAAATGCTATGATTTAATATGCTGAAAATAAAAGTAAGTAATAAAAAAATTGTAAATTTAGTTATGTTGTAAATCACACACGAAAAAAGACCGTGTTGCATTTTATGTCGGTAAATCCCCTGCTGCAAAAGCAGTGCATGGGATTGTAAGGCTGGAGTCACCTCCTGCTGTTTCTCGTGCTCCATGAGCACCCTCAGTGTGGTGCTTTGGAAGCCACCTTTGGGAGCTGTAATAATAACTATACTGCAGGAACCAAATGTGGCAGCATTTATAGCCCCTCGAGGAGATGCTTTTGTACTCTCCCTGATACAGATATAAAAGAACAGTTCCCCCGACAGAGCATCTTTGGGAAATCTTCAGTTCAGATGGTATTTCACGTAACGAAAGGGAGATTTCTGGGTTTTGAAAAGAAGAGGAAAGAGATTAGAAAGAAACTGGGTTAGACAGGAAGAAAAACTACGCTCCTTGTAATTTTACTTCTGACACCAGGGTTGCACACCTCCAGCAGTCTGCATGCAAGAGTTTTGGTGGTTCATCTTCTCCCAGAGGCATTTGTATCTTGGCACCCACCTTCCTTCCAACACAGGGTTTGGCTCAGCCTTTTTGTCCTTGACTAAAAAGGCAGTGCGTGACTGCATACCCAGGGCACTTTTTTTTTTTTTTTTTAAAGCAAGACCACAGGAAAAATACAGCAACAATGGTTAACAATAGAATAAAATACCGGAATATATTTCAGTAAAGGAAAAATTTCAGCTTTTCATAACAGACAGGGCATTTCTGCCAACTGGATGAATGCTTCCTTAGAATTATCTGACTTCTGACATCTGTATGGAGAGGCTGGATAAAAAAAAGGGGTTATTTACCTTCTTGCATGTCAGTGAGAATAATAGTTTTTAATGCAATAACTGTTACTCTCACTGATGGTCCATTTCCATAAGATTGTTTTATTGAACAAATGACGAAATGAAATTACATAGTACTGTATTTAAGAGCAAGACAAGCCATGTGGTTTCTAAAACCAGCACTTTTTTATGTGGAAAGAGTGACAGAATAAATGACTCTTATGGGACGGTTTCAAAGGAACAGAATTCCCAGTAAAGAATTTTCTTTTTCTTTTAAAGATACTAAACAAAAGACAAACAAATTTAAGACACTTACAAAATCAGTTCAAAGCACACTGATAAATAAATAAGTACATAAGAATTCTTCTGTTCTATAAAAGTCATTCCGGGTTTGGGATTTTAAGAGGAGAACTTATTAAAATAGATGTGAAAATATCTCAAGTACTCCCACAGACTCCCACACAGCAGTACCCGTGCTGCCCAGAACAGGATATTCTAGGCCCCAAGTGAGAGACAAGGATGATGACTTTAGAAAAAGCATTGTGCAGTGTAATGGTGCCCTCACTCCTTAGCCTATATTATCATTCATTTCTTCTTCTAAATGTATATAATTACATTTTAAGATGTTCCTTAGAAGAAGCTTAGTGTAATTGCTATGATCCTGCTTAATAATGCCTTGAGAAACAAAACAACAGATCCAAATAAAATATCCCTCCTTAAAGTATAAGTCAAAGGCTATCCACATGCAAGACTGAAAAATAATCAGATTTTGCATTCCATCCTTTCAACAATACAACTGCACTTTCAAATATGCTTTGTTGTTTTCTTTTAATTCAAGAAAATTAATCTTATAGATGTAGATGCCAGATTTGCATTAATTAAAACTCCACTGTAGAAGCCAGGCTTAATTGCAATCAAATTTGCTTAATTATGCATGGCGAGAGATTCCCAAATGAGAAAGGTTTTAGTAAGGATTTTTGTTTTTTATACTGACAAAATAAATTGAAATTGTCATTTTTTGTGTTTTATGTAACACTTGTAAATAATTTGTGGAGCACCTTAAGTCTTCTATGTAAAGCAATGTTATTGCTTAAGTAATTATAACAATCTGCATTTTTCATTGTTAATTGTGGGTGTCAGCCTCATTAATTTTAATTTACAGCCTGTAATGAAATTAAGAAAATTTTGTGCTGATCTGTTGAAACTTGTCTTATAGAAAGTTACTTAATAAAACTGAAGTTCAGAAAAGTAAGGAATTTATTTGTGCATTGTCAAGACAAGTAACAAATGTTCATTTTTCTCACAAGTTTTGCTTCTAATTTTAAATCAATATCTAGTAAAGCAATTTGTGTCAGAAAGTTTGAGAAAGTTCAATCTGCAAATTTTTCACTTCAAAGAGTAATTAGATAGAATGTAGACATAATATGTAGTTTTATTGCCAACAGATAATATGTCACTGCACTCAAAAAATTTGTTGTAACTCTATTCTATTGTTCATACACTTTTATTCTGTCTGTACGTTGCTTGATTAGCCAGACAATTTAAATCACTGTGCTGAACATTTAAAAAGGCAAATATTAATAACTTTGGAAATCACAAAATAGCACATCATGAACTGTATCTGAAATGTGTAAACACAACTGTGTAAATGGAAGTAAGCACCTGAATGTATTTCCACAAAGCTAGAAGAAAAAGCACAAAATGAAACAAAACAAAATATGAGTTTTATGAGTTGAAAACGTAATGTCCTATAAGCTGCCACTGTCAGACCCAGAGAAGGATGTGTTACACTGCAACTCTGATCTTTCTAGTGCATGTGGATATGAGCACGACTGCTGCTGTGGCCTGACTTTGGCGAGACCCTTACAGACAAACCCTGCTCTAAGCATGAGATGTCTTACAGAAGTCAACAGGACTGAAATCACGTTTACTTCTTCTTGCATTAAGACGTATTACATCTTTTAAAAGACTAAAAATATTAGTTTTAGATTCGTTTATTACTGCACTTAATGATAGCAGTTAGCCTTAGCTCAGTTAGATCTTCATCCCTGTGTTTAGCAGAGAGTTTTAGGTTTAAACCTAAGAGGACGAAAGGTTTAAATCATCCAGGAGAAGGTAAGAAACTATCATTGTTCATAGAGGGCACTCAAAGTTGGTCAAATCTTGTTGCTGCTTGTTTTCAGGCAAAGTTCCACATTCAAGATATATAAAAAAGGTTTCTAGCTCTGCAAACCTCATTAGTTTCCTGTCATCAGGAATTACTTTACAAAGCAAGTTCCACTCTCCTATTGAAACAAATACTCTTTTGTCTCATAAGAATAGTATTTAAGAGGAAAACTTCCTCACCATTCATTTTAAAGTGTTAAAATAGATTTTTTTTTAGGACAAATATCAAATATCACATTTTAACCAATGAATAAGAGATTATAATGTAGTATAAATAACAATTTTTTATCTGATTCATCTAATACAGTTTCCATCTCCATTAAGTGTTTTTGAATATTGGAATTATAAATTTTTAAAGTTAACATTTTGGAGATGTGAAAATATATTAGAAATGTAATGAAGGGGTCACACAAAATACAATAGATTTACATAATATGAAATTCAGGATAACTGAAAAATTCTGTAGAAAACTCAGAAAGAAAATTCCAGTGTGATAAAAGTTTCTAGGTAGTTCTGTCTGGAAGCTTCCAGTAAAACACTCTAGCAAAACCCAAAAGTCAATTCTATAATTCTAAATTCTATAAAGGTGCATGCTTTATTTCTGTGTTAATTTACCTTTTTGATTGTATTTGGTAGATAAATTCTAAACATATTGCAGGTTTGGTTTTTTAAAGTTCAAATACAATAGAGAAATATGGTTTCATTCTTTGATGTCCAGCACCTAAAATAGTGTAGTCTCATTCATTTTCTTCCAAAATGCACTCACCTATTTCACTCAGTAAAAAAATATCTCACAGGACCAATTCCTTTTTCTTTCTTCGTTGACAAAATGTTTTTTCTGTACAATTCTGAAACTTCCATAAACTGTACTGTTCTTAAAATTAAGCGTAATAACATAGCCAAAACCCTCTGCTCACATTGTCTATGGCCCCTTTATTTAGAGGGGTTTTTTTGATATACTCAGTCTTCTGTTTTTCAAACCTCAACCCTTCAAACTCTATCCTTCCCTTCTTCTGTTCTGCTGAGTTTGCATCATTGCCCCAGCCATGCAAGAAAACAGAAAGATATGGCTTAATTAGGCTGCAACTTTATTAATTTAATTTATCTAGGGACTATCCAGCAGCAATTTCTACAATACAGGTCATAAATTTTTCATTAATTATTTTTACTTGTAGGAGGGCTGCCATCAGCTTTCATTCCCTCTAGCAGCAGGTCCTTGGCCCTCGGTGGGTGATCCACGACCATCTTTAAATGATGGTTAGGAAGGACAGGTGCTTTTCTTGTCACACTAGACTTTGAGAGTCCTACTTCCAGTACTCGCTTCCTTTTGAGAAGGCTTTTGGTTTTGTCTTTTTCTAACACTGATTTACCAAGGAAACAGATCCCCTACAGTAGTTAAAATATCTGAGATGGATTTTACTTCCTTGGAGAGGCAGATGACAGGAGGACTAGGCCAGACAGTCTAAGTAGTAACCTCTCCACAGATTAACAAGGGCAGTTGGTTGACCTGAGCTCTGTTGGCCTGCCAAGCTATCCACAGAGCATTTTTCCATCCGGTTGATTGAGTCCCCAAATCTGTTAGAAATGCAATGCTTAAAAGTGTTATAACTCTTTTTCCGATGTAGTCTACTAAAATAAACAAGGATCCAATTTTTGCGTTGTAGATCTCACCTCAGAACCTCCCCTTTGCTCTAATTTAATATTCCCAGAGCTCTTTTTTTTTCATTTTTACTGGGAACTATCCACTGTAGATTTGCTTGTCTTGCTTTTTAATTGGTGTTAAGCGGCATTTATTATTATGATCCTGAACACAATTGCACAATGCTTTGGATGAAAAAGTATTAGATGATACGATAA
Organism: Dromas ardeola; assembly: GCA_013398915.1. Taxonomy (NCBI): domain Eukaryota; kingdom Metazoa; phylum Chordata; class Aves; order Charadriiformes; family Dromadidae; genus Dromas; species Dromas ardeola. The sequence goes on along the minus strand of VYZM01004218.1, from coordinate 36,690 downwards.
AATTTAATACAAAAAATGCAAATGAACAGAAATGGCAATGGGCTAGCTGTGGGGAGAGGCTGTTATTTTTGTAGTATATAAAGACATTTCTCAAATACACAACTTATAGAATAAATTAAAAAAAGTATAAAGCCAATAATATTATAATACATATAATATCATGGATAATATTATATAAAGTGTATAAAATAGAGACTTTTTTTATATACCTGCCTTTAAGAATTTGCAGTCTGAACATGTGGAAGCTAGCAGGAGAGGGGAAGAAATAATAAAACCATGACCGGGAAGATGTGAGAAGAACCCCTGAGCTTGTGATCTGCTCTCTGCTGTTACTTTTCCTGTATATAGCTCGCTGCTCCAACTGAACACGAAAATGGAAAGCTTTATCTTGTAAAACAGATGTGTCCCAGAACATAGTGTATGATCTAGCACATGCTTGATCCACCACAACTATACAGGTGAGAGATAAAAAGCACTGAAGCATAGAACTATTTTAATATATCAGAAATAAAATACTTTAAAATTCTTTAAAATTTAAGAATTTAAAATTCTTAAAATTTTTACTTCAATACTGCAAATAGGGTTTTTTTGTGGTGGTTTTGTTTTGGGTTGTGTTTTCTTTTTCTTTTTCACATTGGCCTGTAGTAAAACCATTTTCAACATGCTTTTCAGTATGAGCTAAAAACGCATAGCAAAGACTTCCTAGGATTTGCCAGATATCATAGACGATGTCCAAAGCAGATTTCCAATCTTGTGTTTGAACTAAGTGTTCATGGTTGTAATGGATGATTGTCTTTTCAGTGTGCAATAAAACTAAGAATGAAATTAACCTGATGTGTTACAAAAATGTACAGAATTAAAACCAGGCATTAATAATCTAGGCTTCTAATATCCAGCACCTAAGCAGTTTTTCCTTCTTAAATGGATAGGAACTAGTACTTATGCACCTCAGCGGTCTACTGAATTTTGACATTGCTTCTGAGGGATATATACAGAACAATACCAATAAAAGGAAAACACCCTTAGGAAGCGAGTTCCAATCTACATGCAGCTTACAAGATATTTTTGCAGTGCTACTCATGACTTTTAATGTTGTCTTCTGGTAATAAATGTTACTTTTTTCTGAGAGCAGGAATAACACTGAAGCACAGAATAAGCTGGTTTCTTTAAATGGCTGAAAACTATTACATGTTCTAAGGGTATCTGCAGATCTAAGTCTTCCGATCACTAACGTCACCTGCTGCTCCCCAGTGTTCTAGTGAGTTGCAAAAATGTAGAGAGGATGAGGTTGTTCCTATAGGAAGGGTATAGCAATAACAATAAAAACAAATCACATAATACCAAGTAGATGGTGTCTTTTTGCCTGGTTTCAGTCCACTGTTATAAAAATGTTAAGTTCACAATGACAGAAGTTGAAATTTTACCAAAGATTACCTCTCTTGGCTGTCATTTTTAAATGGCGGGGCATTTAGAATGACATTGAATGTGATTTTAAAGCAAGGGTGGCTACAGGGTGGGGGGAAACCAGGGTGGCCACCAGCGGCTGCTGGGCTGGTTGGGCTGGGTCCTCCTTCAGGCACCACCTCAGCCTTCCACTTCTGCCATCCCCACACTGGCAGCAATTTCTCTTCGGGGCTCGGTCTGTGGCGCTTTTTCTCCTTTGTGGCTTTCCACCCTGTCACTGTCCTTCCTTCTTTCTTCTGCACCCCTCTCTGTTTCCCCGAGCAAGACCAGTACAGGTTCAGCCCCTCATTTCTAACACAGCCAGCCTCCATTTTCCCTGCCTGGCTGAGACAAATCACGTCAGCTCTGCACAGAGGGGCTGTGTTTAATCTCTTAGGAAGCAGGTAATCTTTAATCTTTTCAAGTACACTCGGATGCTTACGTAATAACGTTAGCGTTCTGCTGAGGCACACATGTCAATAGCATGCATAGCAAATTATAAAAGAATATTTTTGAAACCCTGGGTATGAGGTTCTCCCTAGATTTTGCCAGGTACCAGTATGGGAAAAAAACATTCTTTGCTAATAATTGTGACATTTTCATCTAGCCTGTACAAACCAGCATAGCAGAGTACCAATTTGACCTGGACCTGTAAATAAAGGTGTCAACAACTTTCTTAACAGTTCATCTAGCATTTAAACATGTTTTACTGTTCTTTTTCTTTCTGTCCTCAAGACAGGAGGACATTAATGACTGTGAAAAGTAAATGAATAACAGAAAATAAAGAGAATAAAAAAGAAAGAGGAAAAGAAAATGAAAGAGAAAGAACAAAAATTAAAAACAAAGAATAGAGAAAGAAAGAGAAAAGAATAAAATAAAATCTTATTTGGAAAGGAAGGACTTTGGCATTCTTATTTAATTATCAGTGGATACACAGGATAGAGTAGAGAGATCTATTTCAAAACTGTGACTTAATGACAAGTTGATGTGTAATACTTTGCCTGAAGACCCAGACAACATCGTTAAGAGAGAGACAAGTAAATTGTAGGTAAGAAATAAAAATAAATGTTTCCACACCTCTGACATAACTGTAAAAGTTAAAAGGCTACTGATAAATTGGAGACAAATGACTATTGTTCTGGCAAAATAAGGAATCTTAATTCATTTTTGGATAACAATATTGCCAGCTCTTGCAATTTTATTATTAGCCCGGTGATATTTGATGCTTTTCTTAAAGACCTAGCTCCTAGATTTATATTAATTAGGAGGCTATTAACTTTCATAAAGGAGATCATGTTTCCAGTCCTGTTACTTAAGCAGAAAAAAAATTAGAGCATTTCCTAAAAGTGTGAAAGATAGAAGTCAAACAAGGAGAACCCCAAACAGGTTAGTAAAAAAAAACAACCCAAGCCTATGAATTCTGGAAGCCTTACTCATGATTTCTGAATATTTGGCAACACTATATTAACTATAATTAAGTTAGAGATTTATTAGGTAATAAAACCAGCAAAGCTGATAAGAAGCTCCTGCACTGAAAAAGCAGAACATGTTGAAAATCAGCCAAAAGAAGGTGAAATTCCAAAAGAGTTCAGTTTGCAATGGAAACTTACCTTTTTGTTGCTTTCCATCAAAAAAAATCTGGCTACTTTTAAAAAATAGTTTTCAGAACCTGACTTGTTCCACTGGCAACACACCCAAACATAATTTTCACCTCTTAGGGATCAGTGAATATTGTTGAATTCCTGTCCATCACCATTTTAATTTTCTCAGATTTCAGTGATTTGACATTGTTCAGGCAGCATAAGACCATACTGCTAAGAAGATGACTTGAGTAGACAGCTCTGGTTATTTTTTTCTGTTAGTTTCACAGTTTTTAGGAAAACTGTGCAATTTAGGAATTGCAGTCATCTAGTAGCCAAAAACCCAATCATTTACCTTGATCTCAAACATTCTCTGAAAAGAGACAATCATTGAAATAACGTGCTATATAAAGTAACTCAGCTTCTAGCTGGGTCTGCTCCAGTACAATACTGGCTGGAGAAGCTGTACCAATTATTGGACGAACTTTGGCTTCTTGTCCCATGTAACTCCTGCATCCTGCTCTGGCCTCACACTCTAGGTATGATTTGAGACCTAGCTCTCCTTGCACTTTTCCACAACTCCCCACTACCTGCAATGCCTTGTCTACATGTTCATGACTCTGTGGCAAGCCAAGACTACCTGCAGCTGCTTTGGATGACACCAAGTTCCTTCTCATATTCCAAGGAGAGGCAATTTTTGGTACTTATGCTAGCCTTGTTCTTAATTCTGTGACATTCTGTCACATTCTGATCAAGAACAATTTTGCACTCTCTCTCTCCCTCTCACAAGAGACAGAGCCTTAGCACACAATAGCAACTTTGGAAGGGATCAAGTACTAAAATGGTGCCAGATGGAGAAGGTTTCCTGAGACCTCCAAGCTCATTTTTAAAAAGCAAGATTTTCAGAAACATCCTTTTCAAATATTAGAAATATGAAATGTGTACGAAAATTAAATTTCTTGGTATTTATTACTAAAGAAGTGTGGATGATGAGTGCAGGAATGGGCTAAATTATCTAAGAAGTCATATATATTTCAGCACTACTGAAGAAATAAGGTGATAAGACTCCTCTTCCAAGCTATTTTATGAAAAAGTGCGTCGGTTGCTTTGGAACTGAATATTCTTCACAGAAAGTTTTGGAGTCATCCTTCAAATTATTTGACTGACTGAAAAGCTTAACAACAAATCACAGTATATCCTTACCAATCACAGCACCTCCTGAGAACTGGGAAGTCATTAGCATGATTCTTATTTTTTTAAAAGTATTTGGGGGGTTTCTTGAGAATTACAGTTTGTTACAATGACTGAAAATCAAGTAGACAAAAAATAGTGCAACATTTGGGGAATCATAATATATATGGGAAGGGAAAAACCAACAAGCTTTCTGTAACAGAAAACTGTGCCTCTCTAATGTGTTGGAAGGTTCTGAAAATATTAATAAGACAGTAGATGAACGTGACCCAATGGACATAATTTACTTGGATTTCAAAAAGCTTTAGAAAAGGTCCCTCATAAAAGAATATTAAAGACAATAAATAACAATGAAGTAAGGGGCAAAGGCTTGTCATGGATTAAAAAGTGATTAAATGATAGGAAATAAATAGTTATAACCTCAAAGAAGAGATATATTAATAATGGAGTGTCTCAGGGGTCAGTACTACGATCAAGTTGTTTAATATACTTTTTTAATAATTTGGAGTAAGTGGATTGCAAGGTGGCCGAGTTTGCTGATGACACTGTACTATTGAACAAGTAACTACTTGCATAACCTCCTACTCATTATGGTAGTCTAAAAACCAACCTGTACTGCTCTGAAAATCACCAACAGGAATCCCAGCTGAATACCAGAAAAGAACTCTAGCAATGTGTGGGGAGGGAGGGAAGAGTTACAGATTTGTCTGTACGTCGACTGTTCAGCATTATCTCAAGATTCTCACAGTGAATCGTTACATTCTGGTAAACGTAAGGTAGGAAATGGAACAGAGAAAAGTCTTCACCTGGCCTCCATCATGAAATATTTGTAAGACATGCCTTCAGTACACTATCTTCAGTAAAATCAGAAGTTTTCTTGCAACAGTTGAAACAAGCTGAAATCACACCTATAGCACTCAACAACCCCATGCTAATCCTACCAACAGAAACCGTGTATTATTCCTTTCTCTAATTATGGATAACTGTGAATGATTACTAGCCATAGCATCATGGTCTATCCCATTCAATAGCTTTTCCTTGCAAAATACAAATAAAACACAAGCACTTTGCAGAACTAAACATTCTGATTCAGGTTTTCACTTTCATAACCTTCTACTCATCTCCATCAGTAAGGATCAAGTACCCCAAATCTTAGCCCCCAGGTTTTCATATTCCCAGAGAACTGTACTCTTCGACCCATCTGAGAGCTGACTGTTCTTGTAGTGGGATCTTCAAAAAACGTAGTTCTGCTTTCAGACTCAGGAACAAATTCATGACTAGCTGTAGCTTCCTATAAAAGAAATGAGAATAACATAGGAGTTCTCAGTGCAAAGCACTAAAAAAATTACCTTCCTGTAGTAGCATTTCTGTCTAATTATAATCCTTCTTCCCCAAATATAAAGAATCAGACGTTTTCAGTCTAACCATATATTATGTGCCTTATGTCCCAGGATGAGTCAGTCTCTCAGAGGAAACCATCTTGGAAAAAGAAAGACTGAGATTCATCTCTAGTAAATGTGAAATGCATTACAGTCATTCTGGATACATTTTGTCCAAAGTTTGTACCACAGGAAAGGAAAAGTTATTTTCCACAGTCTGCCCCTAAAATGGGAAGAAGTAACAACAATCACCCCGAGAAAAACCTCTGGTCAAACACGGTCCCAGCCCTTCATACAAACTCTATCCCTTCAGAACCCAGCTTGCCTTACTCTCAGGCACAGGTATGAAGCTTTATCCACAAGTTTACCTCTTATTGCTGCCCTTGCAGAAAAAAATGTCCTGATATTAGGTGGCCGAAGGAACAAGAGGACATAATGTAAATGGACCAAAGAACCTGCTGCTGTTGAAGCGGAGCATTAATCAACAGACATTTTTGAGAGGCCAGTGCAAGCATTTGGACTAACACAGTTTTTAACTCATGCAATAAAAAATAATGCTAAATAAGCCTCGTCATTTAGGACACTAAATGATTACAACCAAAGTTACAAAGTATTTGTTTTATTCATGTTAAAACTGCAGAATTATCTGATTGTTTTGGGGGATATCCTGAAGTATTTGGCAGTGGCTTCATTTGTAAGCAGACCACTGACTTTGAAAGCCCAGCCATTTAATCCATTATATAGTTCTCTATTATTCCAAATATCATGGGAGAAATTCAGACCATGCACAAGTTGATTCAACTTGCAGCAACTTAGCTCATAGTTACAGCCACTCAACAAGGGACCTGACTTCAGCTCACGTGTTTTACACATCTGATGAAATGTATAGTTTTAAATGCATTAAGTTTAATCAAGCAATTGATTTCTGAATTTGCAAAAAATAAATTAAGGGATCTTAATGTCAGTCTTTATTTTTATTCTTAATAAGACATTAAATAAAATTCTAGTTCACTGTCAGCTGGTCGAGAATTACAGTATGTTGCAGCATAATCACAAACAAATATTGTAATTACAAATACCAAGGGAAATTTAGGCTATAAGGCAAAATGAAAAAAGAATTTGACTGTGGAAAATTAAATTAATAAAACATTAAAGCACTAAAAAAGAAAGCTACTGCCTATTATAACTAAACTGTTTGCATAGCTAAAATAAAGAAACAATCTCAGTGTTTGCGTTTATGAGTGTTACATGGTAATCAGAGCAGGTAAAGGAGAGAAGCAGTGCAGTTAAGGTTGAAGTCCCCTATCCGTTTCTCCTACATTTTTGCACACTGAAATTAATTTAATCCCTAACATTTTTATTTAAAGCAATGAAATTAGGGATTTATCTGCTTTACCTATAGTTTCTAAGAGACAACACAGGCATAGGTTACCTATATAGCCATGGTATGCCATGTCATGGCATATGCTGGGAACTCTTTTTATGTAGAAGTCAATGAGAGCAGAATTAGGCCAATGCTAAAAGCTCATGAAAAATCTTTCCCAGGATGACTTTCTCAACATCAAATAGTAAGTCTGTAGCAGAACTGGGATTGGAATTGCACTCAGATCATCTAAATCCCAGTTAAGTGCCTTAATCACATGACTTACTGGAGCTCTCCTAAATGAATTCATACATGTTCCCATCAGTTCTTCACCTGTAGACCCAGGAATTCTGGTCAAAAGCAATCTGAGTTGGCTGCAGTTATGAGTCGTCTCCCTGTCAGCTATCTTCTGCCAAACATACGCATGAACTGACCCCCATCATTCCTAAAGGAGGGAAACAAATTCAAGTAGAATCCATCAGAACACAGAAATCAAGTTCCTCAAAAGCACACCAGCACGCCTAGCAGTATTTTTTTTCCTATTAGTGTCTTATCAGTCAAATGTACAATTAATTTATGTGACTGTTTGCTTTCTTGCAAAAATGGAGTACAAAAAAATACAGAAATGCTAATTTCAATGCAAAATCATCTTCCCTAGAAGAAAAAGGCTCATAAAAAGACAAAGCTTCAAGGACATTTTTTGTGAAAGTTTGAGAGCCACCTAGACCAGCTGTGACATCTGTACTAATTGAAAAAGCAAACGAGGCCACAAAGGACTGTTCTTTGACCATTTAATCAATTTTCCACTCAATGCATTGTTCATTCTTAGAGACTTTAATGCTAGAATTGATTTTAACAGCCATTACCGAAATACGTAAGTCAAAGGTCTCCCAACCTTTTTTAAGTTTGACCAATGGGAAAAAAAGATTATGGATATGGGAATAAATCAGTGACTATGATTCAAATGCCTTACTAAAAAACACTGTGTGAATCACAGTCTACCCATGTACTAGTGGTCACACAGGCTAACTAGAACACAATGTGAGAAATAACAAGATGACGATCTCTGATAACATCTGGTCTGCACTGTGTAAAATTATCTCTTAAACTTTCACTAATGTGTAGCTCATAACTCTCTTCGATACAAAGTCATACAGCTCAATTCAATACAGAAAGAGTTCAGTTGTCAAATGCTTATAAATACTTTTGGAAATTGCCTCAACTGGAAATTGACTCAAACAAGCAGAGGAGTCCAGAAGGATGAAGAACATTAAGATTACCTCTTAAGATGGTTTTAGGAATGGTTAGTCGATATATGCCCTGCGAAATAATGGAAAAGGAAATACGGAAATCTGTGCTTTACCTTGCAGTTCTACATCCATCTGTAGAGAGGGAAAAGACAGAAAAAAATAATGTTTAAATAATTTTTCTCTCATTTTTAGCAACTTCCCTTAAATAGAAAAACATTAACCCACCTTTTGCACGGTACTGTCCAGAGCTAAAATAGAGGTAAGAAAAGAAGGTAAGCTGCAGTGAAAACAGACCACATGAAAATGGATAAAAGTTAAAAAAACCCAACCTGATCTTATTGTCCTACTTCTGGATTTTAGGAAATATTTATTTTCAATGACAAATACCTGTGATCTTTAAAACTCTTATCTCACAGAATAAAAGATGTGGAGATGAAAAAGTCCATAACAAAATTCTTTTTCACGATACAAATATATAGTAAAAGGCAGGAATGGCTGCGGGACGCTACATGTTGGCAGTGACTTCTTTAACACCACTGTAACATCAGCGATTCCCTCATATACTGCCTTCTCCTTCTTCTGTGTTCTGGGGCAATAAGAGTTTGGCCCTAATGAAACAGATTTACAGTATGACCTTTGCATACGTGCTTGATATATTGTGATGACAGCCACTCCACTGTGAAATATGATGCTATGATCTTTCAGTTGTTTCCCTGTGGAAGATGAGCCTTACATGATTAGATTGATAAGCATCAATGTATCAGAAATTGTGCCAAAACAGCAGCTACTGGCATGTTGTACTGTAGGAACTTTGAGGATATTGACATAGTTCTAGAAAAACAAGCTTAAGGACAAGCTGAGCCACAAAAATCAAATATCTAATTGACAGATTATTTGATGCAGTTCCTGATTAAAACTTTCCTGCTTTACTGAGATACACTGACTTACAAAAGACCTTTGACACTCCACTGTAAAGTGTATGAATGCTTTAAGATTTTTCATCATTATCGTGCATGCCCGAAATTTGTTTAGGCTGTCAGGTGTTTGTCATGGAGTCTTCAATATTGTTATAGTAGAAAAGGGCATCCATCAGACACATTAAACACAGTGTCTGTTCCTTAAGGAGGTTACCTGTATCTGTGATATGTTGCGCTATTGACACACACACAACATCCAATTTAGCAATCTGCATTTGTCTGGAGATTTGTATGCACCATAAAGCAGAACTTTAATTTTGTTTTTCTTTTCAACTGGGAAGCAAGAGCGGTGGGAAAAGGGTGCTGCTTTTTGCCATCCATATTCAGTGACACCGCTGAGTGTTACTCATTCATCTGAACGTTCATGTTTGGTTTTAATCTTCTTGTTTTCCTTTATAAAGGTCAAAGCCAGGATGGGCCCTGTTGGTGTAGCTGCTGCGCAGAAGTAGGTGAAATATCATTCCCCCAAAAACCTTTAAGTAGACAAAACATAACTGGTGGGTGAGACAAGCAGGGACGTTAAGGTAGGTTGAGAAAGGTGAGTCATGAGATAGAACAGAATGTGCACTTATACAGTGCCGTGAGTTCTTCTCACATACCTTAATGCTTACAAAATTTACCTTTCAGCTCCATCCTGATAACAGTCTAAGTTAAAGTTTCTGCATTACTTACACACTTTGGGTGTGTGCCAGGTCTTTATGTGGTCTTAGAGTACCAGATAGTGTAAACATCTATACTAATTTTGAATGTTGTAGACGTTATAATACAAATGAACTCTGTCTTATTTTGCACATAACATAGTTCTATGTATTCTTCTGACATCTCATGTAATGCAATCTATAAATAAAGCACAGTGTTGTTGTCTTGCTTGAACTTCTCGGTGACATGTATAGCAGTAAACTGAAAAAAAGCCAGGGTGCAGGCCGGAGCACAGACACAAGATGATGTATATTGTTAACTTGTTAGCTAAGTGCACATCAGGGTTTCAGACTGTGGCAAATAGCAGTTTTTCATACTGTGCCTGTGCATATCCTTGAGATTATTACGGGCCACGGAGTATTTCATCAGGTTCTTTGGAGGTGTCCAGTGTGTTCTGGAAGGTAAAAGAGTTTTGCTGTATACATGTGGGTTATGCCATGCAAGTTTGGTTTTTTTTTTTAATACAGATACAGCTGAAATGCTGTGACGTAGTGTTCATCCTGCCCCAAATACAATTTTGTAGAACAGATGGTTCAGAAAACAACGATCAAACAAATGGAAAGTATCTCAAAGAATATTAAAATTATTTGTATTGAGTAGCTTAAAATGGAGACACAATTCATTGTTCAAAGAAGCTGCCAAATATTGACAAGAAAAAACACCTAAACATGCAGGCACTGACAAGTCTAAAAAGATCTTCTGGTTTCCCATTTGTAGTGTATGTCTTGAGGTCTTCCTTTATGTCTAGCGAGCAATTGCTTGTAGTTTAAATTTAGAAACTTGGAAGACAGTGCAGCAGGCATAGTTCTCAAATTCCATGGCAAAAGCTGAGTATGCTTTTGGAATAAACTTCATTTTAGCTTGAAAGGTTTCACCATAAAACAAAGTGTGTTAACTTATAACATGGGAGTGTGGACAAACCTACGTACACACAACACCAACACCCACTTCCATGGCTACTAGTTCAAGTATTAATTCTTTCCAATATTCAGTCAATGCTACTAAGTGGATGATACAGTCACACTTTGAGAGGGGAAAAAAATATAAACAGCCAAAACGGCAAGTTAAGATTATTAGTTATAGGAAAACTATTTTTGAGACGCTACTGGAAATTAACTTGGCCTTTCAGGCTGGATTCTTACAATTATGATGACAGTCCCTGAACCATTTGAATCAGCATTTCATTCTCTTAAGTATCTTGCTAACCTGTGGATTTTTCAGCAACTCTAGATAACAAAATGTACAAAAAATTATGGGGGGTTGGTACATTTCTGCGATCCAGGTTATCATTAAATAGAGTTACCTAATTATCTGTTTTTTTGTCATTTAAATTCCTTCAAATAGCAGTCATCTAAGTAGTATCAGTTAACTCTGGTATGCATCTGATGATACATTTTAGACATCATAATGCTTTCTTTGCTTGTTTTTACATAAGGAGCAGAATTTTGGGTGGAGAAAAAGGATTTAAACAGTCTCAGTTGTGCTATTATTACAACTATGATCTTGTTAAAGACGCTAGGCAAATTGATTAGCTCTGAAAAGCTGCCATCCATCTGCAAAGTGAGGAATAATCTGTAAAAAAACCTGAAGATAAGTCTGTTGAAAAGAATATTTAATTCTTGCTGGTTGCTGAAATACACCATCAGAAAACAAGTGTTCACCTACACCTGAGGAAGCGTGTTGTCTGCTAGCACTGATGCAGAGCAGTGTCAGCACACTGGAAAAAAAACATCGTTCCACTCTTTTCATTTTGTGAGGTAAAAAACAAGGCTTAATAGGAAGAGGCTGAATAGTCCGTGGTACGCTGTTATGTTGGTCTGACTTAAAAAAGAAAAAAAATGGAAAAAAAAGGGGGGGAAAAAAGGGGGAAAAATAATAAAAAAAAAGAAATGAAACTAAATGTAAAAGAAGAAACAATAGTTGCTATATAAAACGGCCACTGCTACTCCCCCACCCCGCCC
>VYZM01004218.1:0-24807 GCA_013398915.1 Dromas ardeola | reverse complement strand
CTTTAGGTTCAGTGGAGCTCTCAATCTAGTTCTGAGCATTCAGGTACTACTGGAAACTACTGAAAACAAAACATTCTTCTTGCTTTTACTTCTTATTTGCCTCAGTTTTTACAGTATATTTAATTTTGTATCTGTATTTAAGAGTGAAATAGTTTCAGGATGCAATTTTTAATAAAATATTGCATAAAACGCTGCACTGGTCAATTCAATATCCATTAAAATTTAGAATTAATTATATGTTAATGCTCCATTTCGGTTGGAGGTATTGTACATGCCATTTGAACAAAAGGCCAGCTCCTCTTCCACACACCTTTCATGGTGAAGTATCTTGACTGACGACCATGGAGTCATTCCTTATTTGCAAGGTGCCTGGGTAAAGAAACAAAACCCTCACATAAACCAAAGGGACACTGACACATGCCAGCTGACAAGAATTTAGTGAAAATACCAGGTAGCTTTTAATTTTTTTCCTCCCTTTCATTTTGCTTTTTTAAAAATCTTAAAAACCTGAAGAGATCTGAATGAGAGAAAGTTTAAGAAAGAAAGGTTCCCATCTACTCTAACAGGGTGTATGAAGGAGGTCACTGAGGCAAGGATAATGGAAAGATAAAAAAAAAAAAAGAAAGTGGGCAGGCAGACTTGGGTTAACGAAGTCAGAAGAAACGAAGAGGAAATGACCATAATAAGGCAGAGATATGCAGAGTCTTGAAAGGACAAGTCAGATGCTGTGCAACAAATCCAAGACTTCCACATTAGAGCAAACAATCAGAATAGGGTTGGTAATGTGCATTTTATCTTAATGTCAGAGATAATTTTTTCCATCCTTTGAGCTTGTCTCAAGCTTTTTTAATGAGCTTTGCTAATTTATCAAAAAAAGGCTATTTGGATAATAAACATGAATATTAAAACAAAAAGAAGTATGGTTTATGGAAGTTCATTGCCCAAATGTCTAAGCCCTCTATTGTGAAGCAAAAGTATTCATCTGCTCTTTCAATTGCTTGGTTAAAATGCTAAATTATTCCTGGTGCTTTGTAGCAGATCAGTTAACATTACTTTTAGTTTTATTCAGACAGCATGTTCTAGTTCTTCTTTGTATATGAGGCACTGGCAGCTTGACCTTCTTGTTTATTCCTTTATAAGACCATAATCATCAAAGTTCTGTAGCAGACAATTCACAATTTTCAAATGTTAATGTTAAAAGACCTAGATTTCTGACTGATGTCAAGCTTTATTTACACGTTTGGAAAAGCAAAAAAGGTTCTTATCACACTTTGAATGAATAAGCTCTAGACAAATTGTGAAATACAGCTTGAAATGTTTCTTATCACATTTTTGAGAAAAACAAGATCACAACAGATGCTCTGGGGAATAGAATCTAGATAAAATATAAGTTGGGAATCCATTCTGCGAGAGCCAAATGTCAGTACATTCTAATTCTTTTCTTAACGCAAAGCTATTTGAAGGCAGGATTAAAAAAGGAGTTCCATTGAAAGGCTCCTCAAAAGCAGTTCCTCTTTGTATGAGTTCACATCCCAGCTTCACACGTAGCACTCGTGGTGCTAACCAGACTGAGCAAGTAATTAGTGAAAAATAATTCAGCTGATGAATTCAGCCTTATATGTGCCTGTAATATACATGATTATTTCAAACATGCACCAAATTACTGAATAGCTTCCATCTGTGATTTTTTTAATCAAAACCAACTTCCTCTGAGTTTTTATTGCTCATATCTCCACGCTTGTGGTGGGTCAGACAAACCACGTAGTGGTGTTTCTGTCTCTTCATTGATCAACGTGGGAGATGGCTCAAGGGTAAAATACTAGTCCAGGGTAGGAAAAGTGGGGTTTCCATGTGTCTTCTGTACACACGGGTTTGGCATTCCCCTGTGATGGCAAGGAGTTGTGCCCTCATGCCTGCACCCAGACACTGCTTCTGGTGACAGCGGTAGAGTCGTCACCTTCAACTCTGACCAGGCAGGAGGAACTAAGGCAAACTCTGAATTCTGAACTCTGACAAAGAAACAGTTACATCCATTTGTACTCTATTAAAACCTATGCAGTTTGTGTATGTTACTCTGTTTCTGTGTTTAATGCAAGTAATTTGACAGTGGAATGCTCCATAAACGTAAGAACCTGGTTGGCATATCTAGGGACCAAAATTATATTGATTTATTTGTGGTTCAAACTCAAAGCTAAAGAGGGAGATGCTGACTTTTAAAAATTATATTCAGTGCAGAGCTGATAACATGACCCTTATTTACCGCACCATATATTCAGCTTTAATTTTTTGTTGTTTATCCTTTTTCTCTGCAAGCTGCAGCACTTGTGCTGAATATAACAGTGAAATAGTGGATAGACAGGCAGTGTTATTCAGTTTTGCTGGCTGTTCTAAGTGATGAAACTATAATTCACTGGGTGATAGATAACAGAAGGTAATTTTATGGTTACTAAGAATGAGTTTGCATTTGTTGGGATAGTTACTATATAAATTTATAGATCTATTTTGTATGTACCGCATTTTAAATTTTAGTGGCAGCACAAGGAACGGTATGAGAGTAACACAAGTAGTACTGTCATGAACTCCTAGTTTAGCAGCCACTTGTAAAGGTATACTGTAATTCAACATGAAATAGCTTCAGAATGTTCTCACAATCTTGTTATAAATCATGGTCTTTGGAAGGGAAGGTGTTATTAAGTTTGTTTTTTTATTTTCTCTTGCCCTTCCTCCATCATCTTATCTAGGGAAAGTGTTGAAAGGTAAGAAAGGCAATTCTGTACAGGAGGTCCTTTTAAGTGCTGGATTTAAGTGCTCTTTCAGGATTTAGCACTTTTCTAAGCTTAACTGACAGGTCACTTTGCCCCTTGTTATCTGGGCAGATAGACCCTGGGACCCTACAAAGACAATAAGATTAATTGTTGGGCAGGCAGTAGGATACTACAGCTTCAGATCACAAAATTCAGACAAGCCTCAACACCTGTCAAGCCATTATGACATTTACATTCAATAAATATAATGTCTCCAGAGAACCAGAACTGTTTTTGTTTAAAGATGGAGATTGGGCCCCAGGGAAGCCATTTTGTTGAACATGCCATTCTGTGGTGAAGAAATACCAGCTTTTGTCAAAGATTTAATTGTTGGAAGAGCCATTAAGATTTCAGTTCAGGTTACAAATCTGAAGGAAGCCTAGACTGACAGAGGGGTGCTTGATTTGATGATCATGGAAGCAGAAGAGGAATGGAGGTGGTAGATGTGCTAAATTTGCATTTAAAAAGCTCACCTAGGAACTTAGAAATTAGACTTTTAAATATAAAAATTTAGCTTTGGAGCATCCCAGAAGTATTCAGAAGTACTGAATTATGTAATGGCCGAACCAAGGACATTCCTTGAAAGTTAGGTTGTCTGCAAAGTACTTTAACAGAAAGTGGCAGAATTCTGAGGAAATGCAGCTATGATCTTCAGGACTTCAAACAGGAGTTTTAGTCCATTTATAAGATTAAAATGGACATCATTAAGAAATTATTTTTCCTAAATTATAATTGAGATGATTTCTTCCATTCTGTTCATAAAGAAAATGCTTCTACTCTGTAAGAGTTTACCCACAAACAAGAATACATCTGGAAAAGACAGAAAAGTTGGGGAAAAAATAGGGTGCTGTCCAAGAGGTAAGTTATTCCAAATCTTCCTTTACTCAAAACAAATTGAAATGAAGGCTTGGTCTTGTGTAACTTAACTTTTCACAGAGGAAAACCAAGATGATTCAAGATAAACTTATATAGCTATTAATAATACTGGTCATCAAAATTTTTGATAAGCACCTGTAGACCAAATAATAATGCAGAAAATGTACAGTAAAACATGTTTTAATGCCTCAGAAACAGCATGAATGAGGAGCTGGATGCAACACTGCTTTTGGTTCCTCATAAAGATCAGTTGCTTTTCTCCTGAGACCAATGGGAAGGTATTCTGCATTTGTATTCTAGTTGTAAGAGCGAAGAAAGCCAAGTTACCAAATTATTTGCCCAGACTAATTGAAAGATATAAGACAGAACCCACTGTTGAGCATGGATGGTTTTTTGGGTGCCTGTATCTCCCAGGCTGTGTTACGATATCTTTACTGCATTGTATATGAAAGCAGAAGGTAAGTAACCAGTGGGTGAAAAGTCGCTTTGGGACCTGCTCTCAGGAGCACACAGCGATGCAAAAGAAAAAAAGAGAGGCAAAGTCAGTGCTGATCTCCTGGATCCTCTGAAGGCCCACACTCCCAACACCCACAGCTGAGTCACAGGAGAATCATTAGTGAGACCTGCTTCCTTGCTGAAGTGGGGAGATCCACAGGTAACAGGAAGATCCAGAGGCAGCTCCTTCCTCTGAGAAAGATTTCACGCTCTGCTTCACTTCAGCATTTAATCAACCGCAAAAGCAGTTTATTGCTGTGTATACTCCAGTGCCAGAAGCATTATTGCCTAATTAAATTGTTTCATTGTTTTGCTATATCAAGCAACATGTCTCTTTAACTCCCTGTTTTATTTAGTAGTGAGTTTGCTTTAACGTCATCAGAATGGGATATTAAATTGAAGGGGTGGCTGTTTAAACTCAAGTTCAAATCAATAATACGGCTAGCCTTTCACTGCCAAATTCTAACTTAGTGCTTCTTACTTTGCTGCAGTCCTGCATTTAAGCATCATTGACAGCCTCCTCTTCTGCATTCTCACATGATTTATGACTATTCCTGTTGGTGGGACATATGTTTCAAGGCCTTCCTACAATCAGTGGAATTTCCCTCTTCTGCAGTTCTTTGGTTCAACTGCCATGCTTAGTTTCATTATGTCATCAAGGCAAACCCCATTATTTTTATAATGAATTACTTAATTTCAGGTGTCAAAAAAGGGCCTGGCCCTCACAAAAACTTAAATTCTAAATATACACCCTGAAGCCCCTCTAAATAGAAAATTGATTACAAATACATCAGATTAGACTTTGTGCTCATCTTTTATTAGTTTTAAGAGCTTTAAATGGATGATACTTAAGTGTTGAAATGCCCTCAAGGTTATTCCAAATATTCTGAGATGGAACCATAAGGTTCTCATTCCTGCAACTATAAATCATTAGCTATGTTACATGGCTGATAATTTTTTTTATTTAATTTGCATAATGAAAATTTCTATATAAATAACATTATCAAAAAGCTTCCTATCACAGCATAAATAATTACTAGCTATTTAAAGGGAAGAGAAATAGAACTTTGTCACCCGACGAGTCCTAAAAATTATTGTAATTCCCTTGTTCGTAGTTGAAAAGTTTATTGTGCCTGGTAAAATTTGGAGTTACTTAGATAAAAGGAAAGGAGGAAGTACATAAAAGTTGTTTGTCTAGGGCTTTTTTTAGGAAGACTATTTTAGAGACAGAATGCATGTTAAGAGTAGACTGATTCAAACTCTGGCCTTGAGCTGAAGTGTGGTGTATTACAAGAAAAGACAACTTCTTTAACTTCTGCCTGTAAACTCAGAACCTAAGGAATTCAGGGTCCCTGTGCATTCAAGTGCCAGAAATGCAGAGCTCAGCATCACCCAGGTTGGTGGGTATGCCATGTGTCACACTGGTCACCCCTTCCCTGCCACGCAGACATCTACAACAAAGCTGCTTGTTCAGCACTAGCAGGGGTAAAATGTTTACCTTGCATAGTGGAGGACATCTTCAGCAAGCACAAGCAGAGGACCCCTTTGGGTGCGCAGAGATTTGTATTATATCTATACTTAAATTTGCTTATCGTATCTTCGTATTAACTGATGAAAGTTGACTGATAAAATTTTGTTTTCTGCTCATAACCCTTGTAAAAATTAATTGCTTCCCATGACCTCGGCACTGACTGTTCACTTCTCCCCCATTAAAGAAATAAAAGATATGCTTTACTGTCATTTCATTCAAACACTCTGTTTAATTTGTTCTCCATTTATCCCATAATGATAATCCACCTACCCTATTTTCTAGAATGTAAGAGCTGCTGCTTGGAGATAGTCCATTTACTTTCCAAATGCACAGAAGTTATAAAATTAACCTCCCATCTAAATTCTCCATGTTCTTTTTCAAGGTGGTTTAGGGCCTTGTCCTCCCAGAAATCGGAGCAAAGTGCAAAATTGTTATGAGAATCCCAGCTGTATCTGAATTGGTGTAGGTGCTGTAAAGTAACCTTCTTTACAAACGTTAAACAAATGTTAAAAAGGGGAACACAAAATCAACAGAAAAGAAAGCAGTTTCAATCACAGGTAGTATTGTTTCCTCTTTTTTTCACCCATTTTTTATGCCAAACAACGATTGCAGGACAGACTTTATAGTCGTTGGTCAGTCTAAATAATCTATTGACTTAGATTTGATAACCAAATTATTAACATACATCAATCATCATCTTTTTATAAACCAGAAATGGTGTGTTCAAATGGATGTTGATGAAAGAGAGAGAAGGTGTACAAAAATAATCAAAAGAATAGCAAGTAGTGAGAGGTTCCATCTCTTTCTGTTTTTCAAAGACAGTGCTAAGAGAGGATCACAGCCTAAAATAAATTGCTTCTAAAACAAGAATTCCTAAGCAGTGACTCTTCAGTCCGGTAGTCAAACGTTCAATGCCTAGAAGTTAAAAAAAGGAATTTTGACATGAAATTTCTACCTCTGTGTAAAAATTTCTGAGTAAATTTCCACGGTAAGGGCAGTTAATAGTTCGCCAATGGTTTGAATGGATTTTTCTTTAATGGACATTATTGAATCTTGGGTCAGAGTCAGCTTAGGGGCAGAGAGAGGAGAGGAGAGGAGAGGAGAGGGAGCTGAGGATAATTCCATGGTCTTTATCAGACATCAGAGAAGGTTNGGAGAGGAGAGGAGAGGAGAGGAGAGGAGAGGAGAGGAGAGGAGAGGGAGCTGAGGATAATTCCATGGTCTTTATCAGACATCAGAGAAGGTTATCACAGCGGTCCCACTGGATTTTCAAGGTAGGAGGAAGCCATAGTTAAATACATAGTGATAAAGTAAAAAAAATGTGCTAAAAATGCATAATTTTTGTGCTTTTTAAAATGGTTTTGACAGAGGACTTAATCTTTACAGAAAATATAAGCTCATCTAAAAATGGGACATAATCACACAGTTTAGCTGTGTACTAGATGGGCTAAGCCACACCTACTTCAATTGAAAAATAAAAGGAAAAAATGTTTAAAAAGCACACTGAATGAAAAATGTAGAATCATTGCCTTACGACTGAAAAAGACTCACAACTCTCTATTTCTTGTATTTCAGAACTTCTATTTGTAAGGAAGGAAAATAACCTTTACTGTATTGTTGGAATAAAAAGAACTAGATGATTCATCTCTGTGAATCTGCTTGTTGAATTTGATGGATCATTCTTAAAAGCGACGTTGCTAATCTTCAGGTTTTCTTTTTTAGGTTATTCACAGATCAGTGGGTTTTCCGGCTAATACAGGTCCTGATGCTCTTCTGTCTTCACACATGGTATTCATCATATCTTGACAAGAAAAGACCTTCAGTCTACAAATAACCTTCACTGAAGTAAGACATGTAAGTGGGTTTCTATATGAAAGATAGATTTTATGGCTGAATAAAAACCAACGGTAGTTTAAAAGTGTCATTGCATGGCCTTATTTGAAGATTTTTTTCCTCAAAAGAACATTTAGTGTTTATTGTTAAAATAACTAATAGACAAAAAAAAAAAAGGATTAAATTATTTTATCATTAACCACAAATTCAACAGGAAAGGAAGATCAGTTGAGTATTTTATCATTCTGAAATGTGCAGCCTTTAAAATATTTAAGTATCCACATTAGTTCTTGTCAAACTAGCACAAAGCAGTGCATAATATGACCTATGTGTAAGAGCAGAACAAGATAAGAGGATCTGGTAAGGGTGAAATATTCACAATATGGTTACTTCGTGCAACAGTTAATAATTTTGTTTCCTAACACTATACTAGTACTACTATTACTACTGCTGCTGCTGCTACTACTACTACTACTATTATTATTATCATTATTATTAAAAAAATCCCGAACAAGGTGACAAAAATAAAAAAAATCTCTTTATTAGGCAATTCAGGATCCATACTACTAAAAAATAATGAACCCTTGCTGGTGACAGCAGAAAGCAGATTACATTTCATTGTCCCATACTACAGAATCAATTTAGCTTTGTATCACCAGGACTGGTCAAATTTTACTATTTGCCACACCACCATAACCCTAGTGAAATCAACAGATCTCTCTTACTGCAGACTAGAACTGACTCTTCCTGAAGTGACTGATTTCACAGGGCATATATGGACTTTGTCTCTCTTCAAAGAGAACACTGAAAAAAAATATTTAAAATACATCCCCTAGAAATAGAACTAATGAAATTTAATTTCTAACATCTCTCACATACCAGTCCTGTAAGGTGTACTAAAGAATGTTTTGTTAGTTTTATCCTCACTATGAAAATTTTCTGCATTTCCTGATGAGGAATGCTAATAAGGTCCCTCTTCTTTGAGAGCCACTCATTTCATGGAACATGCAAAAGCTTAATATCTTCATAACATCCATTCCTAACAAGTCAGCTGGAAAGTGGTCACCGGTTCCCAAGAAGGTGTTTCTGGGTGGGAGAAAAGGCGTTGATCAACAGGGAGACTTGTTGAAGCAAAGTGATCTGTCTGAAAATCTCTGCTCTAAGCGAATAGCTAGGAACTCTACTTTAAGCAGCACACCTAAGCTGTGTTCGTACCAGAATGAAATATTTTTATTTTCATGCTGAGTTAATAAAGAAATAAAAATTATACTAATAACAATAAAAATGTCAGGACATATACCTTCAAGAGCTAAATGCAATTTTAACATTTAATTGACTAAGTTGCAGTGCAGGAAGATAAAACACAGCGAAATAAAACATGACAAAACTAGGATCATATAGTTTGATCATTCTCACAAACAATTTCATATTATTATCTTTGTCGAAAATATCTGAAAAAAATAACAGAAGGAAAACAACTCTGTTAAAGCCCTAAAAGCTCTCTGAAAAAATACTGTGTTACAGCAAGACAGTTACTAAGAATGAACAGCTAATATATTTCTCTAAAGGCTCAAGATAGAACTGCAGTTCTAACTGGGATCAAAGCATTGCAGAAGCAGTTATAAACATAATGCATTCAGAAGGTACTATGTAGTCCAACAGAACTGCTGCTTTTGATTTTGTCTGTTTTCTTTTTTGTTGTTGTTGTTTAAATTATTGGATTTAAATATTATCTTATATGTTTGCAGCTATTTGATCTGAAAAATTACGTTTTCCATACCCCCATATATAACATCCTGTCAGAGGACTGGTAAATACAAAACATCATAACTTCTATAGCCAAAGCAGAAAGTGGTTTAAAAAAGTTTTAAGATCTTGCTGTGGAAACAACTGAAAATGTTTAATGAATACATATGTAGGTATGTTCTTAAGCAAAAGTGTCATATAGCAGTTTACTCTGCTTGACATGAGAAGGACCTCATGGACTTCAAAATTTGAAACCCATTACAAAATTAAACCTTTCTCAGGAAACCTCTATCTCAATTTTCAGTGCAAAGGTAATTTCTTACTGATGACTCTTTGAAATGTCTAAAGAGCAAAACACTGTGCTCCCCGTCTTCAGCAAACTCAAGTGGACATCAGCAGTGAGTATTAGTAGTATCAGAGACTTAGAAGGTTATTGATTTATTTCTTCACTATATTTTTTTTTAATTTAAATTGAATTTACAACAAATCAGAACAATAATAAGAGCCCAAATTAAATTTGATAGTAGTGTGCTGCAAATTCAGTTCAAAATGATTTTCTCATCAAAAAAACAACCAAAACATAATCATTTATTGCACTGGAGCACAAGCCCACCACATGCTATTACAGTAAAAGCTAGGCATTATTTCCATCTGGCTTTGCGCACACAGGATGTTGTATAAACTACCAGAAGAGCTCTATTTCATTGTAATTAAAATTTAGTGTTACACTTAAGCAATAAGGCAACTCCAGGAGATGTGATTATCATGAGATAATGACCTTGGGGTGTTACAAGGCAAGTAAGCAACCAAATGCCTCTAATCCTCCAGGGGGTATGATTATTTCAGAATAACCACACCCCCTGAGGTTGTGTGATTAGTATCGGAGACAAAGTCTGTACCGAGAATACAAATATGGTTTTGTAGGGAAATGTTGGGGGGCTGGTCTAGATAAAGTTGGTAATGAGGAGTGCTGAAACAGCAGTTTCGGATGAGTTGTGTTGTTCACGTGCTAATTCTAAAATGTCTTTAAGAACTCTCTGGACACATATAGAGCTGACAGTGATGTCATACCTGTATAAGTAATCCTCCATAAATGCACAGATCTAATCTTTTCCTCCTATTTTCATTTCATAATTTCCATTTCATAATAGCAATAAACCACGATAAGCAATGCATTTCTAGGGGACTATTCCACTTCTCAGGTGGCTGAAGTCACTCAACCTTTAGCCTCGTATCTTTCAAGACATCTGAGAAGTGCAATAATTCCCCAGAAATGCACTGCCTGTCATGTCTTATTGCTTAATTACTTTGTACTTACCAAGTAGTTGCTCTTTAAATGAATGCAGAAGCACAGTATGTTTTACAATTATGGTGTCTATAGGAGCAGTATAACACTGTTATGGCAAAACATAAAATAAGCAATTGTTCCAGCAGAAGTACGAACTAAAGCTGCAGTACAAACTACAGTACACACTACGTTGGGTGCAGAACACTTTATTATTCTGATAAGTATCTTGTGTATGGTTAAGTAATGGGACATGTTCAGCTTTAATAAGGGTGCAAAACAAGGACCAGAATGAAAAGATACAAAAGTAATGCAAAAGTAAACTCTGATTATAGGCTTTATATTCCTCTTGCTATTGATAGTTTTGGGAATATGTTAACATTTCTGAAACTAGCGAAATCACATTAGTAGTGACTCTAGTAATGAAAAAATGAGTCAAACGGTGAGGTGTATCAGCAGCAATGGGGAGAGGTCACATATTGCTATTGATCTTCCAGAAAAGAAAGTGCCCAAAAATGGGGCTGGGAGAATAAAAAGCAGTTTATACTTGCACTAAAAGGAAATCCTGTTTGATTTTTTTATGAAACCCTTAAAACTAAGATGTTATTCACAGTTGTGAGCACCAGGAAGGGATGTGGAATTGAAAAACTCCCTTTGCACAATTCTTACGAGAACTATTATTGAAACCATCACAGTTAGTTGCTGTAAGATCTCACTTCAGTTTCTTAGTGGAGTGGTTTCCATCCTTCCTTTCCTATGGCTAAAACAGAGTCAACAGGGTCCTCTGGAAATAAGCGTTTATCTTAACTGGGGAAAAAAAAAGAAGCCAAGAGAGAGCTGCTCAGACTTCAAAGGCTATGTTTTATGTGTCTGACTATCTAAATAAGTTTACAATCTACTTCTGAGCTACAGAAGCTCAGAAATGAAAAATGAAAAAATATTGGGGGCATCATAGGGGTATCATGAGTTCGATATATGTTGAAAAACATCTATTTATGACAGAAAGAACCTTCCCCTCGTGGTGCTGCTAAAAATAATGTCCATCTTTTTAAAAGCAGGAAACATATGAACCCACATAACAAAATCTTCACAGGTTTGTCTAATGTGTTCAGAGCCCTACTTGTCTAGGAGGAGCCACACACAAAGATTAAGCCAGCCCAGAAATTTTGTTGCAGTATATATTCCACTAATTCAAAACCAAAGAAATCACTTGACTGCCACTTGACTGCCTTTATTCAAGGATACTAAGCTCAAAGACAGCCTTAGTTGTCTGGAAATACAAAAAGATAAATTTAGCAGTGTAACAAAATAATATTTATTCAAAACCTACTTTTTTCTGTGCTGTCTACACCGTGTAAATAAACTGCTATGGAGAATAGATATGATTGCCAATACTTATTGTCTTAGTTAAAAGTGTTTCTTTATGTTGATGTAATATATTTCAATAACAAAACTATAATGCTTCATTAAAGGAAAAATGTCTGAAATTGAATTTTACTTTACACTTACCAAATATCTGTCTTACATTCCCTCCTTTTGACTTGCTGGCAAAATTGGTGTTTGGACCTGCTCTGAGAGAAGTCCCTCCCCTCCAGAGAAGGAGGGCCGCCCAAGGCAGCACTGCAAAAGCAACCGACTGACAGACATACGACAGACATATAGATATAAATACAGTATCTCAATGTTTCAGAGTGATTCTTGCTTCATATGATATATAAAGAAGCAAATTCCTTTTGGAGAAACAAGGCTGAATTTGGCTAAAATGAAATTCAAAGCCCCTTCATTACAGAATCACAGAATGGTTCGGATTGGAAGGGACCTTCAAGATCATCCAGTTCCAACCCCCCTGACATGAGGGACCTCCCACTAGACCAGGCTGCTCAAAGCCCCATCCAGCCTGGCCTTGAACACCTCCAGGGATGGGGCATCCACAGCTTCCCTGGGCAACCTGTTCCACTGCCTCACCACCCTTACAGTAAAGAATTTCCTCCCGATATCCAATCTAAATCTACCCTCTTTCAGTTTGAGGCCATTACCCCGCGTCCTATCATTACACTCCCTTGTCATTACCCTGATAATACGTGACTCAAAGAAATCATAATATATAACACACAGCATCTATGAATCTATAGTATGTAACTGTGAACCTGAATGAAAATTGACTTGAAATTTTCCACCAAAATTCATAATATAGCACTATTTCTGTCCATTGCAGCATGAAGATTAATTCATGTTCTAACAAGCTCCTTCGCTTTCTGCATCCACTTTGGTGCTAGGAACTTATCTGTTAATGCTGAATACTTGTCATGAGAAATTTTAATACTTTGCCATAGCACACTTCCCATGTTAGCATCTTAATTTTCTCGATAGTTACTGTCACTGCAACCCTTAATTTAGAGCACAGAATTGGCACAATGGTAAATTACGGTGCTCCTCAAAAGCTTCACCTTCCAACCCCAGCACTGTGATTGTGTCAGAATTTGAAAGAAGTAGAAGAGTTTATTTCTCAGTGAGTGTGATGTCACGTTGAGCAAGAAGGAACACATGAAGTGAAGAGATTTGCAATGCCAGTGTGCTAGTTCAGAGCTCGTCACTCACATCTGAATTTCTGGAGCATTGTTCTTGGCAATTTTTTAAACTTGTCACTTCAAACCTCCTTGAAAACAACTAATAGGAGTGGTGCACTGAGTTGGCATAATGTTGAATGTCATTTAGGTGTAGATTGTATTTGCTTCATCTATTTAGACATCATCTGTTTTTATTAAAAAAAAAAAAAAGAGATTGCAAAGAGAAAATACTGCATACAGAAGAGCAGAAGAGCACTAAGAAGGGATTTTCTTCTTAACTACTAGGAGATTTATTCTGAACTGATCTTACTTGGGTGGTGATAGCTTTTCATGCCTTGGGTAAAGATATGGATGGTAGGTTAGAGATGAAGTTATGTAAAAACTACAAATTGTTTTTCAAAGGCTAAGAGAAAAATTGTCAAAGTACCTCACGAACATTGTTTGATCGGCAAGAACCTCCAGAAATATTAAAAAATCCAGACTGGGGCCATGCATAAAGGTGGTCACAGAGGCAAAGAAGCATGATGTATTATCCCAGAGGATGGTATCATTTGTATGTTCTCTGTGGACCTAAAAGGTCTTGTAACCCTCAGTATGAAAATGTTTATTTAATTAACCTACCTGGATCCTTCTCAGCTAGAGCCAAGACTTTAATATACAGCCTGTGAGTGACACAGACTATATTAAAAAAAGGAAATTCAGAAGCAAGTACCCTAGGCTGCATTCTGACTGAAACATGCAGTCACCTTTCTGCTTCTTGGTCCCCAGGAACATAGAAAGGGGATTCATTGCTCTCTTGGAGAGAAAAAAAACACATGCCAGGATGAGTGGGGGATCAAGACTCTGGCGTGCACAAGCAGCACATTTCTGCAAAGAGACTGAGACATTGCCATACAGCACTAGCCTTTTTTTTCTGGCCTGTCAAGGGGCAAAGTCATTTTTTTGGTCCACCTGGCAGCCCGGAGCCAAGAGACAGGCAGAGGAACAGGCCACTTGTGCCGCCTTATCAATCAGCATTTACCTACCTCAGGTCATCTGGCAAAAGAGCACATTCCTTCCCAGTTCACAGACCAGAGAAGGAGCTGGAGAAAGTAGGAGAATAGTGTCTCTAGGGTATTGCAAGAGAGAAGAAGGTGACATGCACTGACGTGAAAGAAGGCAGTGGTATCTGGGAGTTGTCATGGGGGCACTCGGGGCACTAAGACAAGAGGGAGTTAGAAGTTTAGAGGGAATCAGAGAATGTAAGGGCAAGGGAAACACTGGGTTGAGCAGCAGGTGTAGAGGGAGTGGATAAATTGAACCCTTTAATGGCTCAGTTAAAGCCTGTGGTGCTGCTAGGATTAATATCATTTTAACACTTCTGATGTGAATTTTGGAGCTTTGGAGCAGACAAAAGTATTCTTTCCAGGAAAGCTGCTGTACTATCTTTCTAAGCAGAGGAAGTAATTTCTTCTTATCTTTTCCATCCAAATGCTGAACGGAACTACCTCTGATCAAAGACATGATTTGGATGAGGAGTGGTACAGTCAAATTTAAAAAACGGAGACCACTAAGACGACAGATAAATACAAAGGAAAAGCTGAGTCAAATAAAATGCTGAAATAGTCACGGAAGATAAATACTTGAAGAATAAAAAATGTACCTTGAGAAATTTGTTACAATATGGTAATTTGTATGTCCAAAAATTCCCATACTGCAAACTGGAGTATCCTTCATCTCACTTGTGAGGCTTCTTCTTACAGTAATTTTATTTAACTCTTTCCTGATAAATTCAGTTCAGCGTGAGCAATACACTGCAGAAAACTATCTTGTTGCATTGTAAAATAAATATATCAGTCCAAAAATCACAAAGGATGTATTTTTTGTTTTCTTAATGGTAGATAGCAAAAAAATTTGCTAAAATATTCCGTATATGAGTAAAAACCTATTATCATTCCGGATGCCTCCAACCCAGTGGAATTCATGTTTTATAAATGAAATGTTAGATCTTATTTCTTTATTGACTGGCAAAAGCCAGGTAAAATCCCAGAAGAATACCTACAGTACATCTTTTCTGACATGGGGCAATTGGCTGTTTCATTACAGGGAAATCAAACCAGATGTAACTTGATTCTTTATTACCTTCTTGTAGGGCAGAAACGGATCAATCTTTGGAAACCAGTATGGATAATAATTTAGATGATAACTTGAAGAGAGCATACTTTAGTGTGTAAGGCTAGACAAAATCATGAAACTTTGTTTTAAAGCATTTTAAACTTAGTGAAAGGCACTGCTGCATAATTCCAAGCATTTAAAATTTAGGGACAATTAGTCAATAATTGTAAAATAATTTTTTACAACATTTTATTTCATTATTAATTTTAAAGCACTTTATGGTGTAAGGGCTGGAAAATATTTAATGTTGTATACAGTGCTGTTATGTGATGGGTAAATGCACATGCTTTTCATCCATGTTGGGTAAGAATGACAATATGTCCCCAGATCCCCTTATTTAGGGTGACTGCTTCTCATCTGTCTCTAGTTGACAAATCTAAACTGCTCACGCAAGTTCCATCTGTAGTCACTCAAGAGCAACAGGATTTTCAGATGGTGATTCAACACATGGGTTATAGATATATTTCCAAGGATGGAATGAAACGTGCTTTGGAGACCTCCCTTTCCCCTAATCCTTCCTAAGGTAGACTTACCTAAGCCTCTAATTAAGCTTGAAGATTGGACTGGACAGCTAACTTGAAACAGTTAAATTAAATTAGAAGCAACCCAGCTTTACTGATTTGTTTTTCATTATCTAAATATACAAAGAAAACACGTGGCAAAAAATAAAGTGATATTTACTAAGTGCTGACTGATACAACACTCAGCAGTATACAAGTAACGTGATATATCAACAGTTGGATTAGGTACATAAGCATAATCATTATTAAAACATGATAAACTTTGCTAACAGGAATCTCAAGAAGTTCAACAAAGAGAAACGCAAAGTCTGGCACTGGGGAGGAACAACACCATGCACAAGTACCGACTGCCTGCCAGCTGGAAAGCAGCTTGACAGAGAAGTATCTGGAGGTCCTAGTGGACACAAGTTGACTATTATACCCGCACACCAAGAACACCCTGGGACTGTATTGGGAAGAGCGGTGCCAGCACGTTAAGGTAGGTAATTATTTCCTTTAGTTCGGCCCTGGTGAGAGCCCAGTTCTGGGCTCTCCAGTATAAGACAGGCATGAACTTACTGGAGCAAGTCCAAGAAAGGGCAACAAAGATAATGACCAGCAGGACTGCACTAGGCCATCTCCAGAGATGCCTTCTAACCTCAGCCATCCTCTGATTCTGTGTTATAAAACCTGAGGATACTCATTCTATTCACTGACCTCCAAAGATGTGAAACAGCACCAAGTCATAGCAAAAATGAGAAAGGAAGCAGTGTGTCTCATTGAATGACCTGGTCTCGATACATGATAACCCAGGTGAAATCACACAGCCAGTAAACTTAAATAGAGCCATAATTAAATATATATCTTGCACGTTATTGTCAAAACTCTAACTATGCCCCAAACAGTAAGGGAATAAAGATGGGCTCCATTAGATGAGCCTCTCCTGCAAGGGATTTGGCAATCGCTCACTAAATAAAGTTATTAACAAATACCAAATGCAATAAAGCATAGGCTTTGTAACTCAGTCACACTAATGAAAGAAACTTAGCCTGAACTGGAAAATGTCATGAAATATGGGACAGGAAGGAGTCAGGAATTCATCTAGTCCTTTCTTTTCCTCTGAGATAAGGTCAAGATCATACTTACCAGAAGTCTGTTTAATTTATTCTTGAAAATATCCAAGTAAGGGGATTGCAGAGCACCCGTATGTAATCTGTTCCATGTAGTTTCACTGCCCTTATGGCTGGAAAGCTTTTTCCTGATACACATCTTCACTGGTCAATAAGCAAGGAAAGATGATTCTCTTTACACCAGTCTCATATATTGGCAAATTATTTTGATAGACATAACCATGCAGTAGTCTTTTCTGTGTCTTCAAACAAACAAATAAACAAACACCCAAAACACCCAACCATTTTTCCCTATGCAATATTTTTCCCTAGAACTGTCAGCAGGGAATCTTCTGGCAGTCTGTGATATCCCAGAAAACCTTCATGTATGACTTACATGTAACAAGAAGGGGAGACAACGGAGAAATGACTGCTATGCCCTAGAAAAGGCTGTAGATTCACTAGGATGCAATCTTAAGGACAGAATCAGCATAAGGCAATTGAAGATTGGGGGAAGAACAAATTTTACTGAAAATAGTGGCAACTTTCAGGTAGTTTTTAATGTGCATCTTGGCTTGATGACACCAAATGCAAGATCTAAAAACTGTCACAGTACTAAACTTTTCCTAGCTGTGGTGGCTTAAGGTCTTTACTACACCTTTTCTAATAGCTAAAGGTCATCCAAGCTTTATACCTGCCCAAATATGAAGTTTTCTTGTTCTGGGCTCCTAAAACTAGCTAAAATAGCAGGGCCCTGTACGTCTGTTCATTTTCAGTTGGTTTAGCAGAAATCATGAATCTCATCGAAAATGAGCAAAACCAAAAAAAGAATGCTGTGTCTTTTTTAGGAATACACTATAGCATTAGATGCAACACAGGGCTTCAATATTTGAAACCTGAATTTTGCAGTAAAGTTCTTAACAGGTAGGTTCTTCAGGCTTTTATAAATTGAAAATTTTCATTTAAAAAGTAGGAAGTAGGCATGGCTTCTACATTTAAATTAGTACACATCTGAACACTTTGCTTCAAAAACACTCAGGTATTTCCAGTATCTTTTTTCAACAAATCACAATACAAATGAAGTCAGCATTTTGCTAATTGTTGCAAAGAGCACACAGAGCATAGTTATTTCTGTATGATATTTTCTAGGACCAGCAATGTCATATTCTCTCTGTCAGCATGAAACCCCTTGATGTGATATTGAATTAAGAGTTACCTTTTGACAGCCATCTTCATGTAATATTCAAACCCCTTTTCGCCATCACAGGTACAATACAAGCCTGAGATCTTTGCTTGAAGAAGATGGAGAAGTTGATTCATGCCTTTGTCATGTCTTGGTTGGGCTACTGCAATTTATTATTTTAGCTAAGTCAAGCTAAAATGCCTGCTTCAGCATCTCCAATTTTGTCAAAACATCAATTGCTACAAATCTACCCCAACTCAATACTGTTTATCAACCTACTTCTTTAAGTGTTTCCATTTACTTCTAGTAAAATATCACATTTATTTTAAAGGAAAGCTTTCAGCTGGAGAACCATACTAGTCTTGCTAATTTGCGCGTTTATTTAATAGACTAAATTTTGAAAGGGGCTTTAAAGTATGTAGGCATAAGCATTCACACATGTATGTAATAGAGTTTATGCTTGCAAAGCCCATTTTGACAAAAGGGATTTGCTTCAGAAAACTCTATCCCGTGTGTAGGTAAGTGCTAGATCCATCACATGCATGCAGAGATGACAATGTTTTTAAAATATATGAACAAATTTTTACATGAATAAAATGTTTTGTGTACACCCGTGGAGTAAGGCCTTTCAGAATTTGGCCTAGATTCAAAGTGGATTTTCTGCCAGAGGCACGACTGTTAAAGCAGCGATTTCAGGACAATACTGTCACAGCTCACTTCCTGTTTTAGTGGTTTTGAGGAAAACAATCTGGTAGTTTGTACCACTGCCTCAGTATTATTTTTTTTTTCCTCATAACCTTACTTAGCATAAATAGCTAAAACCAGAAGTGGAAATGGTGCTAATCTAAACCAATTTTCTGCATGAAAACTGTAGATTTCTTCTCCTTATTTGTGCATATAACCTAACAAAGTGTTATTGAAATAGGTTGTTTCTTTTAGAAAGACATCTGACATTGATAAAAGGACTCCAAGTGATAGGGAATTTGCCATATTCTTCACTAATCCGTTGCAAAACTGATTGCCCTCACTGTTATAAATGTGTATCTTGCATCTACTCTTTAAACTGAAATCCCCTGTGACTGCACGTTGGTTCAAGTAAGATGCCATGACTTGTGTAAGAGCTTAATACATCAATGACTGCTCCAAGTGCTGACAATACAAAATGAGTGAGCTTTCCCCAACCATCAGATCAGATACAATAATCTTGTTACAGAACATTTATGCTTAAATTTAAATTTATAAAGCATTGCACAGGATTTTAACCATGCTATTTCACTGACCATAATGGAAATTGTCTGACTGCATGCCCTACAAGCTGCTGATAAAATGTATGTGTTAGACACTAAGGGCAAGATATATGAAATGAATTGGGCGCTGCTGTGCTGAGATTTGTAATGCCTAAACTTTTAAGCTGCTTCACTTCCTTTCTGCTATCAAGATCCTGGATTAGATGGCCAACACTCGGTGGCAATAACAGTATAAATCAGTGGGAGCACATAGCTGTGCCTCATAGCAGCCAAGTTCTGTAGGAAGCCTCTTTATTCTAGCCACTGTAAAGCTTTAACTATTGCTGAAGAGGAAATGTATATTGAATTACATTTCTGGCCATGGTTTAGCAGCTTACTTTGCAATTAGAAGGCACTGAAGCTGCCTTCTGTACTTCAAAATCATGTGTCCAGGAGGTAGAGATACTTATCCACTTCTGGGTAAGGGGTTGAGGCAGAAGAAATATTTCAAGAGAAGGCAGTAAGGGTGATGGCTCTTTTACACAAGAGCTCCTATGTTAAACCTTCTTTCCGTCATGTGTGAAATCTGCAAAAATTTACTTTCTCTGCCTGAAATAACTATATTCCCCACCACCCAAAAGATCAATCTAAGCTCAGCAGACATCATCAAACTCTTTTCTAAACTGCATTGCAAAGTTGTGTACGGCCACCGTCCTCCAAATTCATTCCCTAAGCCAGGCCCCCAGCACGATGCTCCTGGCATCGCCATTCTCTAATGCTCCATCCCCAAATAAAGATTTTAATCCTAAATGCCACATGCCCCTTAGCCTTTCACAGAATCACTAAGCGGCTGAGGTTGGAAGTGACCTCTGGAAGCTATCTGGCCCAACTCACTTGCTCAAGAACAGCCACCTAGACCCAGTTGCCCAGCACTATGTCCAGAGGGCTTTTGAATATCTTCAAGGAGGGAGATTCCACAGCCTCTCTGGGCAATCTGTACCAGTTCTCAATCACCCTCACAGTAAAAAAGCGTTTCCTCATGTTAAAACTGAACCTCCTTTGTTTCAGTTTATGCTGCTGGTCCTGTCACTGGGCACCACTGAAAAGAGCCTGGCTCCCTCCTCTTTGCACCCTCCCTTCAAGTATGTATACACATGGCTAAGATCCCCAAGCCTTCTCCTCTCCAGGCTGAACAGTCCCAGCTCTCTCAGTCTTTCCTCGTAGGAGAGATGCTTCAGCCCCTTCACCATCTTCATGGCCCTTTGCTGAACCCTCTCCAGTGTGTCTTGTACTGAGGAGCCCAGAGCTGGACACAGTACTGCGGGAGTGGCCTCACCAGTGCTGAGTAGAGGGGAAGGCTCACCTCCCTTGACCTGCCAGCAACCTCCTAATGCAACCCATGATAACATTTGCCTTCTTTGTGGCAAGGGCACATTGCTGCTTCATGTTCAGCTTGGCATCCACCAGGAGCCCCAGGTCCTTTTCTGCAAAGTTGCAGCCCCCAGCATATATTGGTGCATTTCCACTCTGCTGTTTCCATACTTCCTATTTCTCAAACTCCTGCATCATGAACAGTCAAGGTGTGTTGGGTTCTTTGGTCCTGATTGCCTGAAGCCTTGCTTCTGAAGTGTATGGGTTACTGTTTCAGGAATAAAGTGTAGTACCACAACACCTCAGGGCTAGGACCTCCTATTCTGACTAGGGGAGGAGAAGTGGAGGAAAGAACTGGGACAGAGACAAGGAGAGAAAGAAAAGAATCTAGCACATACAGACAGGGAGACACAACTTATGCACTTCATGTAATATGTCACCAGGACTACAAGCCATTTCACAATCATATGTAAAAGACCTCACCACTAAGTACAACAGTTCTTTTCAGATTTATCTCCTTCATTTACTGGCCAATTTAATGCCAGATTATTCTATATAAAAGAATTTTCTAAGTATACGTCAAGAGTTATTTATGCATTTGGATTTTGTCTTAAAAATCAAACATCCCTGAAGGATTCATCACCGTAGGGCTCAATAATTATGTTTACTCCTTTCACCACAGTTGCCACTCACACACAGAACAACCTCTTCAAGAAAAGCCAGTGACCTGTACCAAATGTATAGTATAAACGCAGGGGTGTAACAGTATATTTCAAGATTTGAATCACACAGAGGTAAACAATTACACTTCTGAGACAGAGGCAGAGTTTCAAGTCCCTTGTCCCATGCCCCTAGTGTCTTACTTAGTATTGCAGATACAACATTAGTCACACAGTTAAATTATAATTCAGAAATTTGACCTAGTTAGGAGGAGCCAGAGCAGAAGTTAACATACTTAACATGGAAAAGCCCTTCCAATTGTTCACTCAAGACGTTGCTATGTGCTGATGGCAGAGAAGTACCTTCTGAGGTATGTGGATTTCAGAATGTCTGCATTTCTTTTTGCAGAATCTTAAGATTCTCAGAAGTCCTCATGGGACATGGCAAAGGCAAAATTAAAAATTCCTGAAGTAATTCTGCAAAAGCATACAAGGAACTTAATAAATCATGTAGACTTTAGTTTGGAGCAGCAATCTTTAACATCTGGGGGATGAGGGACCTCAAAAAGCACCTCCAAAACATATCGCTAAACTCAGCCTTACATTACTACGTTACACACCAGCTGAGGGAAATTTTTATCCCTGTTTTTTAGTAATCTAACAAAGCATTTTTACGTCTCTCAGCATTTAACATTCAATTTGTTAAATGTCACTGAAGAAAAATAAAATGAAAAAGACATCAGTTAATAATGTACTCTTTAATGTTTCATCATCCCATGACTCTGTGTTTCGCCATGTTGACCTAATTTGCCATGACAGGAACATGGTCCTTGTTTCAGTATATTCCAAGTGTAGAAACGAATAAATCTTAGTGAGAATTGTATGCTACCTTAGCAAACAGAACCAGCTTTATTGACATTATTTTAACTGTTCGTAGGAAAGTTATATTGTTAAGGAGACATAACTATACTAAGTGGAACATGATTGGTTTAGGTACCTAATGTTTTGCCCCAGCTAGCGGCTGATTCTTCCTTATACAGCACTCTGACACTCTTCTTACATCAGACCTCAATGTAGTTATTTAGTATCTTGCCTGATTAGGCAAAATTGATCTGTAAATCCAAGTTTTATTAGGACTATCTGACACTCTAAACAAATCTCGCAATATAAAAAATTCAACTGGAATAGGACAAGTAGACTGGGAGGTTAAAATAATAACACACCTTCCACCTATCCATGAAAATCCTATCCATTGACAGCAGTGGCTACTGCAGAAGTTTTGGACATGGTGGACAGAAGTCTGCATCACAAAACCATAAGTACAAGTGGTCTAGTACTGTGGCACTTAGAGATCTGAAGTGAGAAGATAAGAACTAAAAGGCTGATAAAATTAAGTTTCTCTTTCACCTTCAAGACAGCCACTCCAGAACAAGATTGAGGCATTCTGGCATTATTGTAAGTAAGGTTCTATTTCCATATTTAATTATCCTTTGAATACAAAAGGACCTATAGCAGTCATTACTATTAGGTGCTGACTCAAATGCAAGGATTCAGAAAACTGGAGGAGACAGATGAGCAAAGTGGTGAAGATTTAGGTTAGATGTCAGTTTGGAACATTCTGCTGAAATTATTGCAAAATACTTGCTGGCAGAGAGAATAGTAAATCTGGTGAACTACATTTATTAAGAGTATTCTCAATGCATTATTTATTTACAAATAATCACCTTCCAGATATTTAAGTATTAGACAGACTCTGTTTTTCCCTAGAAACTTAATTAATTTACCTATCCCAGTATAACCCATTTATCCAATTTATCTTCTTTTTTATTCTACAAGCTACCCGTAATTTGAGCTGTCACATTAATATATAGTGATTCCAGTGCACTTAATCAGGACAACTCTAAAATGAAAAAATGGAAGGAAATGCATAAACATTTACAAGGTCATCTGCCAGCATATTATTTAATGAGTGAAAGTATCCTGTGAGGCACTCTTTAACCTTAAAAGACAAGGTCAACATGAGTATACTTTTTTTTTTGTTTATTCCTAGACGCATAGGTTTCATACGTACTACTTAGCATCTACCATTACTATGAGATAATTATATTGAAAATTAATAGCTCCAAATGCAGCACCACAAAAAGAGTAAACTCAGATTAACATTTGATCTTTCATGTTTGCAACCAGTTTCACACAGTCCTCCCTTATAATCCCAAATTAGTTTTGGCAGCTCCCACTGATCACTGTGTTCTCTCACTTTTGAACATTTTATATTGATTCAGAAGAATCATAGAATCATTTAGGTTGGAAAAGACCTTTAAGATCATTGAGTCCAACCGCTAACCTAGCACTGACATGTCCACCACTAAACCATGTCCCTAAGCACTACATCTACACATCTTTTAAATACCTCCAGGGATGGCAACTCAACCAATTCCCTGGGCAGCCTATTCCAATGCTTCACAACCCTTTTGTTGAAGAAATTTTTCCTAATATCCAATCTAAAAGTCCCCTGCTGCAACTTGCGGCCATTTCCTCTTGTTCTACCACTTGTTACTTGGGAGAAGAGACTGACACCCACCTTGATACAACCTCCTTTCAGGTAGCTGGAGAGAGTGATAATGTCTCCCCTCAATCTCCTTTTCTCCACGCTAAACAGCTCCAGTTCCCTCAGCTGCTCTGCATAAGACTCGTGCTCTAGACTCTTCACCAGCTTTGTTGCCTTTGTTTGGACATGTCCAGCACTTCAATGTGTTTCTTGTAGAGAGGGACCAAAAATGAATACAGTATTCAAGGTTGCAGCCTTACCAGTGCCGATTACTAAGGGATGATCATTTCCCTAGACCTGCTGGCCACACTATTCCAGACACAGGCCAGAATGCTGTTGACCTTCTTGGACACCTGGATACACTGCTGGCTCATATTCAACTGGCCGTCAACCAACAACCCCAGGTCCTTTTCTGGTGAGCAGTTTTCCAGCCAGTCTTCCCAATCCTCCAACGTGGCATGTGGTTGTCGTGAGCTAAGTGCGGGACACGGCATTTGGCCTTTTTGAACCTGTATTAATTCCCATCAGTTGTGTTGTCAGAAGCTTGGAAATGACTTCAGATACACTTTCTACAGTGTTACTTTTTCTTCTGCTGCACATCTACGATAAAACTTGAGAGAAGTTTGTGCTATGGATGTGCTGTGATCTGTTGATGTTCCACAAAACTTTAACAGCAAAAAATATCTCCTGAGGTGACTTAAAAAAATTTGACCTATGAGTGGAAACATAGGGGTTTGTCATGGTTTGGGCTGGACTGGCCACTGGAAGAAATGACAGATGCTCTCCCCCACCTCTGCCTTCAAGGAGAGGAGGAGAAAAGAAAAAGAGACTTATGAGTTTGAAAGAAAAAAAGAACAATTTTAATGAAATATCAAAAATAAAATAATAAAACAAAAGGATAATAATATCAAAAAAGGAAA
>VYZM01004217.1:10710-30999 GCA_013398915.1 Dromas ardeola | reverse complement strand
TTCGGGGGGTCCCCGGGGTGGTGGGGGGGCAGAGACCCCGCCACGGGGTGGTGGAGGTTCCCGGGGTGCTGGGGACAGGGACGCCGTGGAGCGGGAGGGGTCCCCTGCTGGGGACAGGGACCTGGCGGGGGCGTGTTGTCCCCACGGTGATGGAGCAGCAGGGACCCCACGGGGTTTGGGGGGTCCCTGGGGTGCTGGGGTCAGGGACACACACACACACTCCCCCCCCATAGGGTGGGTGGGGGCTGCAGGTGCTGGGGGCAGAGACCCTGTGGTGTGCCAGCACTGGTCCCCCTGGTGTTTTGGGTGTCCGTGTGGTGCTGGGGTCAGGGACACCCCCGCGGGGGGGGGCGCTGCAGGGTGCTGGGGCCAGGGAGCCTGGTGGGGGTTGTCCCAGAGTGATGGGGGAGCAGGGACCCCACATGGTTTCGGGGGTCCATGGGGTGTTGGGGACAGGGACCCCCTAGAGTGGCAGTGCTGGTTGCCTAGTTTTGGGGGATCTCTAGGGTGCTGCGGGGGGCAGAGAGTCCTCCTGGGGTGTTGGGGGTGTGCAGAGGGCGGAGGACAGAGACCCCCTAGGGCTTGGGGTGGCCTCTGCTGGGGACTGGGACCCCAGAAGGCGCTGGCAGTGTCCCCCGTGGGGTTTTGGGGGATCCCTGGAGTGCTGGGGGGGCAGAGCCCCCCCCGGGGTGTTGGGGACAGGGACACAGACCCCCGTGGGGTGTTGGGGGTCCCTGGGGTGTTGGGGACAGCCCCGCTGTGGCTTCAAGGTGTTTTCCTGTGCGAGAGCTGCCAAAGCGTCAGTCTGTCCCCACACCAGGGAAATAATAATAATATTATCATGTTCACTTCATGCTAAAGCTCATTTATTTTATAAATGAGGTAAAAGAAGGGAAGGGGAGCTGAGAGTTGGATGGTGCAGGGAATCAGACGCTGATGGAGGTGCGTTTCTAATGAACCCACAGAACAATAACCAATCTCTCCACACGCTTTATTAAAGAAAGATATTGCCGAGACGCCAGAAATAAAACTGCCTTCGTAGCTCACACACCAATCCAGGGGTAATTAAAAAAAAAAAAAAAGTAAATCACCAGGCTTGTTCTAGTCTTATTTCTCCCAAGATTGGAAGAGTTTAGGTGGGTTTGCAGTGCCCGCTCCCCGTCCCAGGAAAGCAGCTTCGCAGCAGCAGGGATGGTTTATCCCGGCCGTTTAACAACCCCGGGAAGAGTTTTAATCCCACGTAGAAGCACAAAATGGGGATTTTGGCTGAATTATTGAGGATTTTGAGGAGGAAAAAGGTCCCGAGAGCGGTTAGGTGCTGGGTGCGGAGGAGCCTAGCAGGAGGGTTTTTTTCTGGGAATGAGGCCCTTGGCCAGGTCCCAGCGCACCTCCCAGCGCAGGGCCGCCCTCTTCTTCTCAGAGGGGACAGCGTAGGCACTGGGGACGTGGAGGTGCTGCGGTTTGCTGGGCAGCTGGGGCCTGCACAGCATCTGCTCCCGAATACCCCAGCGCAGTTCTCGCCGCTCATCCTCCCCCGGGATGCGGAATTTCTCCCATTCTCGTTTATATTCAAAATATTTGGCCACTGGGTCGGTTTTCCCCCGGTTACGACCCAGTGGTTCAAACTGGGGAGGAATGAAGGATTTGGGTTGTTCCGCCGCAGTGCTGTACTGAGAAGCGGCAGAGCTCCGGCTGTTGAAATCCTCGAGGGGAAAGGGGGGACTGTCCCCATGGGGCCACCGGTGAGGGGATTCATCGAGGGAGCTGCTGCTGCTGCTGCTCTCGATTTCCCCCTCAGAGATGGTCTCCTCCGGACTGGTCCTCAGCTGAAGCAGTTTCTGCCTCAGGCTCCGAACTTCGGCATCGCTCTCCGTCTTGCTGGTCACCGACTCGTCCCAGATCTCTACTCCTCCATCGGGTCTGCGCCTCAGCACCTTCCTTTTCATTACCAACATCCTGCTTCCTCTCCGATCCCCGGGAAACGCGGGGGGTGCCGGCTGTACCCCCAAAGCCAGGGAGGCCGCGGCGTAGGGACGCTGGCTGCCCTCTCGCTGGGCGTACAGCTGGCTCAGGGCCAGCGCGGCCGCCAGCTCCTCCTCCTCCTCCGCTCCCAGTGCCTCCTCCATGATTTCCGCCAAAATGAGTGAATCCTGCAGAAAAAATAAACCCCCACCGTTAATTTCTTGCGGCACATCTGAGCTAAAGATAGAAAGAAGGTTTGACTCTCAGTTTCTGGGGTTGAGGGGCCTTGATGTAGGTTGCGGTTAATCAGACAGCAGGCCGGGAGTGCTAAACCTCCCGCCGCCGGCAGAAGGCTCCTTCCCTACAGCCCTTGGAAATGCAGCTGGAAAGCCCCCTCCGAGGCAACCCCTAAATTCCTGCTTGAAAACGACGCTAAAATTAATTATGTGATACAGAAAGTACTAACGGGATCATGGGCGAACACTGAGGGCCGGGTAGAGGTGTATAATGATTTTCCCCTTCTACTACTTTTGATAAAACCACGGTATCTAGTTGTGATTTAATCTAAGGAGAGACTTAATTAGAGGTTTAAGATTTTCCGCTTGTACCCCTTCTTTTACAAACAGGGTATCTACTTGTGATTTAATCTAGGGAGAGTTTTAATCTACATCCACAGAGGAGAAGGCTCAACGCAGCCTTTAGGTGCTTCTTTAGATGTTGGCTGTCGAAGCCCAAAGACTCCTGGAGTCTGCTCAAACCTGCAGCGAAAAGGGATCGGGACGCGGTTTCCACCCCCTCCGCGGGTTTGGGATATCTTTAAGGGTTGGAAAAAAATGCAAGTTTTAAACACGCCGTCAGGAAATGTTGGAGCAGATGGTGCGGCGAGATGAGTGGCAGCCATTAGCGGGCTGTCTGAAGTGTTGATGCTGGCTGAGCGCGGTGCGAAAACGGAAAGGGCTCCATGACGGCTCCAGCGCGGATACCAAAAGGCCAGCCGGGAACGTGCTGCCACCGCTCCTGGGCTGACAGAGCAGGTCCCATCCCACAGCGAGGGGAAGGAGTGATTAAAAAGTGAGGGGGGAAAAAAAAAAAAAAAGAAAAAGAGTCTTGAGTAAGATAGAAAGAGTCTTGAGTAAGATATAGCTGTCTGAGCTGAGCTGCCTTGGCCCTTCCCATGCTCTGCTAGGAACGCTGAAGGGTTAAAGAAATAAGAATTATTCCATGGGTAACTATTATTTTACAGAGCAAGCCTCTCAGTGTAATAAAAGCCACATGAAAACGCAAAACCCTGAATTCCTTCTTTCTCTGCAGACCCCGAGCAACTAATTAAGGCTCTGAGACAGCCGTTATGGCTGAGGGGAGCACAGCTACTGACCAAGAGCAACTCCTGAGGAGGGTGCAGGAGCTGGAAGAGGAGGTGAAGCGGCTGCAGGAGAAGCTCCGAGAGGACAAGGAGAGCGGTGGGAGAAGAGAGGCTCCTCTGGCCCCCAGGAAAGCCAAGAAACGCCAACAACGGCCGTTCAATTTTGGCGCTTATGGCCGCAGGCACGTGGCGCTGAAGATCGCCTATCTGGGCTGGGGCTACCAGGGGTTTGCCAGCCAGGAGAACACCAGCAACACCATCGAGGAGAAGCTGTTTGAGGCCTTGAAGAAGACGCGTCTGGTAGATGACAGACAGAGCTCCAACTACCACCGCTGCGGGCGGACGGACAAAGGAGTCAGCGCCTTTGGACAGGTCAGGATCCCCCCCAGGCTTTCCCGGATCTCTGGGCTCCTCTGTGGGATGGAGATCCGCTGGCATCACTGTTCTGCAGTGACAGCACAGGTTGGAGTCATTTTTTAAAAGCCATCAGCTTTTAAATCTGAAAGCAAGCCTGGCAATGGCTCCCTGCATGCAGAATGATGGTTTTAGACCCTTGAAGTGTTGATGAGTGCTCGCTTTTTTCCATATTAGTGCTTGGTTTTTTCCATATTAGTGTTTTTTTTTTTTTTTTTTACAGGGGTCTGTTTTGAGAGGTTGAAATGCATTTTAGGCTGCAGCTTCCCCGATAGCTCAGAGCTGCCAAAAAAAAGGAGAGATGCCCCTTCCTCGGCAGAGCCCTCTCAGCTGATTTAACTCACTAACCCCACAAAAAAAAACCAACCCAAAAAATAAATCCAAGAATTGGATAGCTTCCCGCAGAGTCAGGCAGCTGAATTCCTGCGCAGAAGGGGCCGAGGGGAGCCGCAGTGAGCGGAAGGGTGCGTGGGAGTGGGAGCTGGAGGGAGGGGAGCGAGCTGGCCGGCTGGGTGGGCATGGAGCCATCGGGGAGAGCACAAGCCTTCCTGTGCCGCGATGGCGTCGCTCTCGGGCCATCTCTCCTTCCCTCCCGGCTCGGGAAGTGGAGCTGGCTTAGCTTTTGTCTCGCTGGGGTGGGTTTGGCTCGGATGGGCGGTCTGCTCTCCTTCACAAGATGAGCCGCACGGAATAAAGGCAGGGGCTGCCTTTTCTTGTGCCACGTCAAGCGTGTAGGTACCTGCGGCATTAATTAACCAGGTGTCCCAGAAAGCCAGGCTGTTGCTGCCTTCAAGTCATCACCTCCAGCAAAAAGAAAAAAAGCTAAAAAAGCACATTATATCCTAAAAACCAGTGACTAAAGTTGAAGCCATTTCAAGATCATGCTACGTAGGCAGTCTGCAACTTTCTCTGTTTTATTAAAGGAATCAGTAGCATCTGCTCAGAACCTTAGCAGAGGCACTTGCAGCTCTACCCGCAGGAAGGAGGGGTAAGATCGCCTGATTTAAGACATCTTCATCTGTAGGAGATCCTGAATTTATTTCACAGCGGTGTAGGAAGACTTGGCTTGACATGCCGAATCCGCCCATCTGCCATCTAATCCTGGCTTCCCTCGTTGTGCAGGTGATTTCCCTCAATCTCCGCTCGAACCTGGCGGAGGGGAAGAAGCTAAACAGCCACAACTCGGAAGGCAAGAGCGAGGGGGAGGAGGAGCTCCGCTACACCCATATTCTGAACAGGGTGCTCCCGCCCGACATCCGGGTGCTGGCCTGGGCCCCTGTGGAGCCTGATTTCAGTGCCCGGTTCAGCTGCCTCAAGAGGACCTACCGGTACTTCTTCCCCTGTGCCGACCTGGATGTGGCCCTCATGCACGCCGCAGCCCAGAGGTACGTGGGGACCCATGATTTCCGTAACCTGTGTAAAATGGACGTCGCCAATGGGGTGGTCAACTTCCAGAGAACGATCCTCAGCGCCGGAGTGACGTGGGTGGAGAGAGGAGGTGAAACTGGGCCAGAGGATCCCTTCCATCTGTGCCAGTTTGAAGTGACGGGACAGGCGTTTCTGTATCACCAAGTCCGCTGCATGATGGCCATCCTCTTCCTCATCGGGCAGAGGATGGAGAGGCCGGAGATCATCGATGAGCTGCTGGATGTGGAGAAGAATCCCCGAAAACCACAGTACAGGTATGGAGAGCTCGGGAAAACTTCCTGGTCTGCTTCGCAAAGCGGCGGCTGCGTGTGAAGTGCCGCTGGCAAACCATGTCTCTGCCAGCCTGCGAAGTCTCTCACAATATGGAAGCAAGCTGCCAGCGGCCTCTCTGGGAGGGATCCATAAGGATCCTTTTTTTCTTGCTCTTGGCCGAGCTTTTCATGGCTTTAGTCCTTGGTATTTGGTTAAAACTAATTCGGAAAAAGGAGTTTTGTAAAAGGGCTGTTTTGGGCAGAAAGGACAGGCTGATGCATGAGGCTTTTTTGTCACGACATCCTCCAGACAGCGACAGGTAATGCCTGCTCTGCTTTTCCCTAGCATGGCAGTCGAGTTTCCCCTCGTGCTGTACGACTGCGCATTCGAAAACCTCCAGTGGCTCTACGACAGAGAAGTGCACGAATTCAACGTTACCCACCTGCAGCAGCTCTGGGCCAACCACGCAGTCAAAACTCAAGTGCTGCGGAACATGTTAGGAGGGTTAGACGCTGCTCCTGTCGCTACCAGAGAAAGTAAGGGATTGCGGCAATACCTTGGGATGGGGGTAATTGGTTTGAAAAAAAAAATAATGAAGGAAAGGGGTAATTAAACAAAACCACTGTTTTTTTTCAATTATACTGCAGGCCCAGGGAACAGCACGACCATCCTCTGGGGAGAGACAAAGCCTCCGCTTCACAGCCAGGTCAGCAGCTTCGTGGAAGGTGTCCAAGCCCGCACCTACAAGCCCTTACTGGCCCGTCCCAAGTGTGAGGAGCTGGAAGCCCGCATCCGCCACTTCGTGCGGAGGGGTCGCATCGAACCCCCCCAGGGCCTGGAGCCAGTGGGGGACAGGGACAAGGACGAGGACATGCAGCCCCCTGAGACCAAGGGTGGCCACCGCCGCCATGCCCCAGGGATTGGCAGTGCCACCCAGCAGCCTCCCAAGCGGGTCTGCGTGGACGTCGAGTGACGGGTCACCTCAGCAGGAGGAGGGCAGGTGGCCGCTTTACTTATTTTTTTATTAACTGAGGGGGAAAAAAAATGCAGTTTTCCAGTGCTATTTTTATAAATTTCAAGAAAACTGGTGGAGTGCTGCTGCGTGCCGGTCTGGGAGGGGATGGGGGGTGCCTCGGCCCCCTGAGGGCCGCTCGCCCCGCTGCGGGGGGAGTGCTGAGGGTATACTGGGATATACTGGGCTGAGGCAGCCGGGGCCCACCCGCCTGCTCGGCCTCCCTGTGAGTCCCACGCGCCCCCCCGGTACCCGACAAGGCCCTCCCGTTACCTAACAGCGTTCATACGCTCCCCCGGTACCTGACAGGACCCAACCGCTCCCGCCCTCCCGCCGCGCCCGTTACTGGCTCCCAACCGTCGCCGCCGTTTAAACCGCGGGGCGGGCCAGCCCCTCGCCCCGCCGCCATTGGGCGGCGCGGCTGTCGCTCGACTGGCCGTCCCTTTCCGATTGGACGCGGGGGCCGAAGTACCGCCTCCGCGCCGCCGCCATTGGCCAGGAGGGGGAGGAGGGGACGGAAAGAGGAAGATGGCGGCTGCGAGCGGCGACGGGTGGTG
The DNA here is from genome assembly GCA_013398915.1 of Dromas ardeola. NCBI lineage: Eukaryota > Metazoa > Chordata > Aves > Charadriiformes > Dromadidae > Dromas > Dromas ardeola. The sequence goes on along the minus strand of VYZM01004217.1, from coordinate 24,011 downwards.
GTGGCGGGCCGTGGCGGGCCTAGCCCGGGCGGCGAGCACCGTCGGCGGCGGCCGAGCGGCGGTGGCGGAGGGCCTGCGAGCCGAGGAGCTGGCGGAGCGGCTGCGGGCGCAGAGGAGGGAGGGGGAGAAGCGAGAGGTGAGGGCGGGGAGCCACAGTGGGCCCTGAGGGACGGGACTACAACTCCCGGCGTGCGCTGCGGCCTGCGCTAGCGGGCACACATGGCGGCCCTCGGGCCGTTCGGTCTGGGCTCTGACCCGGCCGTTCCTCCTCGTCCTCCTCGTCCTCCTCCACCGATTTGGTTCTCTCCGCAGAGGCCTGGGGACCCAGCGCAGAGGCGGGTGCGGGAGCTGGCCGCGCTGAGCAAGTGGCTGCAGCAGGTTCACCCCAACGTTCTGGCCAAAGTGCTCAAGCAGGGGACCCTCTACCAGGACGAGGAGATCGTGGCCATCAACAAACCTTACGGCCTTCCCGTGCACGGTGAGGGAAGGCCAGCCGTGACGCAGAGGGGGAAATGGAAATGGCTCCGTGGTGCTGATGGGGGATCACAGAACCATAGAATGATTAGAGCTGGAAGGGACCTTAAAGATCATCTCATTCCACCCCCTGTCCTGGGCAGGGACACCTCCCACTAGCCCAGGTTGCTCCAAGCCCCGTCCAACCTGGCCTTGAACCCCTCCAGGGATGGGGCAGCCACAGCCACCTGGGCCAGGGGCTCACCACCCTCACAGCAAAGAATTTCTTCCTCACATCTCATCTAAATCTCCCCTCTTCCAGTTTAAAACCGTTCCCCCTTGTCCCGTGGCTCCCCTACCTGATCCAGAGTCCCTCCCCAGCTCTCCTGGAGCCCCTTTAGGGCCTGGAAGGGGCTGGAAGATCTCCCCGGAGCCTTCTCTTCTCCAGGCTGAACCCGCCCCCAGCTCTCCCAGCCTGTCCTCACAGCAGAGGGGCGCCAGCCCTCCCAGCATCTCTGGGTCCTCTTCTGGCCCCGCTCCAACAGCTCCGTGTCCTTCTGCTGTTGGTGCCCCAGCGCTGGAGGCAGCACTGCAGGGGGGTCACACAAAGCAGAGCAAAGGGGCAGAATCCCCCCCCTCACCCTGCTGCCTATGCTGCTGGGGATGCAGCCCAGGCTGTGGGGGGGTTTCTGGGCTGCCAGTGCACATTGCCGGGGTGTGTTTTGCTTCTCACCCACCAGCACCCCCAAGTCCTCCTCAGGGCTGCTCTCCAGCCATTCTCCACCTAAGCTGGATTTGTGCTTGGGGTTGCTCCAACCCACATGCAGGACCTTGCCCTTGTCCTGCTTGAACTTCATGAGCTTGGCACGGGCCTACCTCTCCAGCCTGTCTAGGTTCCTCTGGATGTGGCATCCCTTCCCTCCAGCGTGTCGACCGCACCACATAGCTTGGTGTCATCAGCAAACTTGCTGAGGGTGTGCTCAATCCCACTGTCCATGTCGCCAACAAAGACAATAAACAGCACCGCTCCCAGCACTGACCCCTGAGGAACACCACTCATCACGGGTCCCCACTTGACATTGAGCCATTGACCCACAGCCTTTGAGTGCGGCCATCCAGCCAGTTCCTTATCCACCAAGTGGTCCATACATCAAATCCATGTCTCTCCAATTTAGAGACAAGGATGTTGCACGGGACAGTCTCTTGTGCTTTGCCCATATTGAGATAGATGATGTCTCTGTCTTCCCTGTGCTGAGGTTTTCCTTCCCAGGGAGGTACGTGGGAGTTTGTCACCTTTAGATCACAACCTTCATCTCACGTTTTGGGGGAGATGAAAGTCTCCCCTGATTTCCTAGTCTGTGCGTTATGCAGGTGGCCCTGGGATCAAGAATTGTATTGCTGACGTGTTGCCGATTTTGGCCAAGATGTTGGAGAACATGAAAGCCGAACCCCTCCACCTCTGCCACCGGCTGGACAAAGAGACCACGGGCGTGATGGTGCTGGCGCGGAACAAGGAGGTGGCGGAGAAGATCCGGCTTCTCTTCAAAACTCGTCAGGTGGAGAAGATCTACTGGTAGGAAAGGTTTGGGAGGAGGAGGAGTGGCTTTGAAGGGCCCACAGAGTTTGAAGAAGGGGTGAAGGGACAGTCACCAGGGAATGGGGCTTTGTGGAAGTGGTGGGCATTGGCTTTTCTTCCCTTAAGCATCCTTTTACTGGGCTGGGTTGTAGGGAGGGGGGATGAGGGGAGGGTTCCCTTCCTGCTGGAGCGATGCCCCACAGACCTCTGGTTTCCCTCCCCAGGGCAATTATCCTGGGGGACCCAGACCCCGCTGAGGGCATTGTGGAGATCCCCATCGTGGAGAAGGAGGTGCAGAGCCACCAGTCACACTACAAGGTGAGCTGCGTGTTCTCTGGGCCACTGTTTTGGCCTCGCGCTCTCCAGAACCCCCCTCCTGCCTTCCCGCGGGCTCACCCTCTCGCTGCCGTTCAGATGACGCTGGCCCCCAACTATCGCCTGTCTCCGGAGGACGGGAAGGTGGTGAAAATCCGCAAGAACCGCAACGCCGAAAGCGCTGTGACGCGGTACTGCCGTCTGGCCAGCTCCTCTGCCTGCTCGCTGCTGGAGCTCCAGCCCATCACGGGTGAGGCCTGGCTGGGTGTCCCCGGGCTTCTGTTGGCTGCTGGATCCGCTTTCTGTGCAGCTTGGCAGCCGAGACCAGTGCCGGAAAAGGGAATGCATCGTTAGACACGACTGAAATCCTTTTTTGAGCCAAGGCTCAAAAGGCTTTTTTTGAGCCAAGGAATAAGCCGCCCCAGGGCGATGGTTTGCTGCCAGGCCGCTCTCCAGCTGCCAGTGATTTTGGCATGGGACTATCCGGCACTGAGGATGGGGGGTGGGAGCCTGGTGCAACTGGTTGTCATGTTTCTCCTCTTTGCCTTCCCTTCTCAGGGGTGAAGCACCAGATCCGGGTTCACCTGGCCTATGGGTTGGGGTGCCCCATCCTGGGGGATCACAAATATTCGCACTGGAGTAAGCTGGCACCCCAGGTAAGGCAGGTCCTGTGTCAGGGGTGGGGATTCAAGGCTGGGTGGCCCCTTTGTGTCCCCCAGTTCCCTCTGCGATGGGGTTTTCAAGGCCCAGCTGAAGAGATGGGGTTGTGGAAGGGACGTTTTTCTGTCCTTGCTGCAGAAGCTTCCTGAAATCACCTTGAAGAGGCTAAAGCTGGAGCAGAGCAAGGCTCGCCACCTCCCCCTCCATCTCCACGCCTACCGGCTCTCCTTGCCCCTGGGCCAGCAGATAGACCTCGTCTGCAAGCCACCCCTCTTCTTCCAAAAGACTCTGAAGAAGCTGGACCTGGATGTCGCTAAGGAGTAACGAGGCAGGACCGTCTGTCTCTGCACCTCCAGTGCATGGCAGTGGTGGGTCTGGCTGCTCTGCAGCAGTGTCTGCCTTGGAGCCAGCGGTGTGATGAAGTCTGTGGCCTCGGCCGCTTGCCAGAGGCCTCCTGTGTCGGTACTGGTGTTGCTGGCTTCAAACCAGGTACCTGCGTGTGCTTCCTGCCCCGATTTGGTGCAGAAAAGTGGTTGGGCGTGATGAAGAACCTCTTGTTTGGACAAATGGGGCCGCATAGGAACTGGGTTTTGCCTGATCTGTGTTTTGAACTTGTCTCTCAGCAATAAAAGATCCAGTTCCTGCCGAGGTGAAGTGTTGGTGTCTCTCTGTGCTCAGGCAGATCTCGGTCCCTGGGCAGGTTTGAGCGTGCCTGGGTGCAGTCCCTCCCAGTTTGAGGGCCATCGCTCGCCCCTCCAGAGCTGTTCAGCAGTCTCTCCCTTGTATCCTGGCACTCCACGCTCAAATTTGGAGACTCCCTTCATTTGAAAATCCATTGAAAGTGCAATTTGGCAGCGGGTGTGGGGTTTTTGTGCTGCGCCGAGAGACTGCACGTGGAGTTCCTCTGCTCAGCTTGGCCAAGCAGCTCCGGGACTCCCTCCGCTCTGTGCTGCCAGCAGTGTCAGTGTGGGTTTTTGGGGAGCGACTACGCTGCCGGGAAAAACTTCATCCTACTGCTTCTTCCAATTTCCCTATTGCTTATTCTGGATCCCATTATGGGGATCCCTCTCCCTCGGGAGCTTTCCTTGGAGCCAGGTTCCTTCCCCCGTGTCCTGAGAGCGGGGTGAGGGAAGAGATTTGAAAAACTGGGGAACCACAGCTGATGTTCTGCCTCAAAATCACAGCCACCAGCATTCGGTGCCTCTTGGCCTATCCCCAAAAGCTCGGGGCTGGCAGCAGGACTTTCTTCAGCCCCTCCAGCTGGTTTGGGTGCAGGAAAGGGCTCTTTGTACCCAACAGGGCCACCGTGTACCTGTCTGAGGCTTCTCGGTAGGGTAATGCCCTGTCCCCTGCCTCCCCACAGCTCACGCGGGGCAAAAATAGCCAGGGAGCCCCATGCCCCTCGAATGCACCACCAGAAATACCTCTGCTTATGAGAGAGGGACGTAAAACCACGAGGAGCCGGGGAGCGGCTGTGGCTGGGGAGGAACGCTGCCTTCCCAGCCCAGTGCCATGGCTGCTGGTTTGTTTTTTTTTTCTATTTTGGGGCATGCTATTTGCGAAAAGGCTTCCCCCTGTAATTACCAGTCGATTTAACGCACTGTTTAGGCTATCATTTACAGTTGCCTGTACCGAGCGCTTGGCAAGCGATGCCTTCAGCCCCACAAAGTTGCTTCTCGAGCCGGTCACACCTCAGATGACACCAGAGCCCCCGGGCAACAGCACCAGTCGCCGTTGTCTCCTCTTCCTCGATAGAAAAATGTCCCTCTCACACACGGCTGCCGAGTACATGCTCTCTGATGCTCTCCTCCCAGATCCCGGCGGTTCCCGAGCCAAGGGCCTGCGGTTGGAGCTGCCGAGTGATCGCCTGCTGAAGTTCGTCACTGTGGGGCTGCCCCTCTTCCTCGTTTCGCTGGCTTTCGCCCGGGAGTTCTCTGCTGGTGAGTTGCAGCTTTTGCAACAGGGATATTCGGGTTGCAGGCAATTGCTGGTGGCTTTTCGGCTATCGCTGCGAAACCCTTGTGGTCGTGGTCGAAGGCGGGACAGCCTGGAAATCCCATTTTAGGAACTGTTCTGTCTCAGGGATATTTATTGATTGTTTTTAATGGATTATTGGTTGCTGGGAAAGCCCGGGAATGGCCGTGCTAAACCCCAGGACCAGTGGTGAATCGATGCCCTGCCTCGGCTGCTTGTCCCCAGCACCTTTGGGTGCTGTGGGGTTGTTTCCGAGGAGGAGGAGGAGGGTGCCAGCAGGGCGGCTGAAGGAATACATCCCGCTGGGTTTGCTGGGAAGCACAGAGGGTTGCATTGATGCTGCATCGTGGCTTCAGGCTAAATCTGGCCTCGGCCAATGTCCCGCTGCTGCCCCTGGGGATTTGGTTTGACTCCGGTTTCTTACCGGTCTCTAATTCCCCTGTTGTACTCAAAGGGTTTGTGTTTAGGAAGCGACAGAAAAGTCCTTGCTGGAAAAAACAGTGGTGGGGAAGGACAGCTACAAAATGACTGTGAAAAAGGCCTTTTTAATTCAAAGCGATGCCTTAGATGTAGTCACCCTCCTGCAACACGTCAGCACCTGGCTGCGGAGTGCTGGCCCGTGCTCGCTGGACCTCCATGGCTGAGGCTCCCCCTTCTCCTCACCGTAGGCTCGCAGATCAGCTGCTTCTCTCCCACCAACTTCACCGGGAAGCAGTCCGCCTACGTGGACACGGCTTGCTGGGACTCCCTCCTCCACCATGGCTTTGACACCGAGGGACACGCTGTCACCAAGTCCCTCTGGGCTCTCAAGGTATGGGTCAAGCTCGCCTCTGGGTGCCCTCAGGTCCCACCTGGGTGCGCAGCAGAGGTGAAGCAACTCAGCACCACTCAACGCCCGCTTGTCCCCTTTGCTCAGGTCTTCCCCTACTCGCTGCTGGTGGTGGCGGTGCTCATGTACCTGCCCTACCTGCTGTGGCGTTACGCGGCTGCCCCCGCCCTCCACTCCGACCTCCTCTTCATCATTGATGAGCTGGACAAATCCTACAACCGCTCCGTGCGCCTTGTGCAGCACATGAGGAAGGTCCAGCAGGCCAGTGCCGAGCCGGAGCGATTCTGGGAGGAATACGAGAGGTGAGGCCTCTGGCCAGCCTCGACTGGTCAATGCATTCTTCCCAAGTCCCTCCACGTGGCGTGGCTGCGGCCACATTCAGAATGAACTTTGGTGAAGTGATTCGATTTGGGGGGAGTGGCTCTAAGTCCCCGCTGTGTCCCCTCTGCCCCCAGGGCCCGCCGGGAGAGGTATTTTGAGTTCCCATTGCTGGAGCGTTACCTCACCTGCAAGCAGCACGCCCACTCCCTGGTGTTCATCTACATCCTGAGGAACCTTCTGCTGCTCTTGTTCTTGGCTGCCACCTGCCTCTACCTGGTCTTCCTCCACCTCAACATCTTCTTCCAGGATGAGTTCAGCTGCTCCATCAAAACGGGGCTGCTCCAGGAGGAGCCCCACATCCCCCCGCTCATCCCCTGCAAGCTGGTCTTCTTCTGTGTCTTCCAGCTCATCAGCCTCTCCGTCGGTGGCGTCTACGTCCTCCTCATGCCCGTCGTCATCTACAATGCCCTGCAGCTCTGCCAGTGGGACAAGGGGCTGCTCTCTGTCTATGAGATGCTGCCCGCTTTTGACCTCCTCAGCCGCAAGATGCTCACCTGCCCCGTCAATGACCTCAATGTCATCCTCCTCTTCCTCCGGGCCAACATCTCCGAGCTGACCTCCTTCGGCCGCCTCAACGCCGTCAGTGCCTTGAGGGAAGCCACCGCCAACAAGGAGGACATTGACACCGTCGTCGACTTCATGACGCTGCTGGCCGGGCTGGAGACCACCAAGCCCAAACCCCCCGAGGCCAATGGCAGCGTGTCCCTCCCCAACAGTGGGGCTCTAGGTAGGCTTTTTCAGTAGAGAAGACTTCTTTGCTCTCCTTGGCTCCTCCATAGCCAGATCCCACCCGGGGGTGAGGCTGGATTCTTCCAGCGTGGCCCTAATCCCTTTTCCAAGACCTTGAGGTTTTTGGGGGAGAGCTGGGGGGCTGCCGGGGGGGCGATGGCTCCATTTGCAGCCGGGGATGGGTTTTGGCAGGCGGGATGTGATGCTACTGTGAGCCCACACGTGGGCAGGAGTTGCTATAGGAACGGAAAGCGGAGAGCTCGCAGCTCAAATCCAAGCTCTGGACAAACTGGGGGACTGGGGGGGGTCCCTGTTTTTGGCAGAGAGCAGCACAGCCTGCTGGGAGTGGGGAGCTTTAAATCCTGGGGGGGGCTGCTGCCAAGGATGTGGTCTCACAGGGATCCTTGACCTGGCAGGGTGGGAGCCAGGCCACCTGGGCTCCTTTCCCGGCCCTGGATCCAGTCTGAGGGCTGTGGTTTTTAACAGAAACACCCAGATTGAGCTGTATTTAGCATCCTGGTTGGCATGGCAACCACAGGGCTAGCACAACTGGCTCTCGGGCTAGTCACACACTGGCAGAGAAAGTCCAAGATTCCAGTTTACGATTGCCCAGTTAATTAACTTTCTCCTTTTCTTCCCCCCCTTGCCCAGAAGCGAAGCCTGGAGTGGAGGCGATGGGAAAAGCCTCCGGGGACTCACTCAGCTCTGCCTGACCCCTCGGGACCTGCCCAGTTGGTCTACTGGGATCCAGTTCGATCCAATTCCTTCTTGTCAGTGGTCGCTCGAGCGCATTAAACTCTGGTTTTGATACAGCCTGGTGGGGTGATGTCTGTACCGCGACAGCAGCGTCCGGGCTGAGCTCTTCCTGCATTTGGGGTTCCCCTTCTTACATAAGATTTTCCAGCAAAAAAAGGCTAAACAGTCATTTTTTGTGTGCAGAGACCCTCTCAGATGTCTTATTCTGAGCGCTGGGTGCCACATGGTGCCTCTTCCACACAAATTGCCCTGCTGATATGGCAGGAGGGGGGGAATGGAGGACTAAGGGATGCTCCTCTGAAGGGAAAAAAGGACCCAAGAATAAAACAAGCTGGGTTATTACCTATTTATTAGCACAGGGAGGTGGAAGGCCACAAAGCAACCTGCCCTCTGCAGCTCCACGTCCCAGCCCCAGCCTTAGCCCTTGGTTGTGGGGTGTTTTTTGGCAGAGGTTCTCCCTTCCCGTCCCCAACCCACAGAGGGAGGCTGGTCCCTGCATCCTGCCAGCACCCTGCCACTGGGGGGTGCCGGGGGGGACAGGACCAGCTCTGCGGGCAGGGGGGAGCAGCAGTGAGGGGTTAAACTCCCATCCCTGTGTCCTGCTGCTTCTCTTAACATAACTTTTCATAAATTTAATTTGAAATTGGCTTGCTTTATTCATTTTTTTTTCCCCCTGCAGCCTTGACTTCAGGCCAAAGAGGAGCAGGGAAGTGTTTAATTAGTAAGACAGTAATCAAGCCAGCCGCCTCCCCGAATTGGAAAGGCACGATGCCAGCAGCCCCGAGCTGCTTTGCGAAAGGTCTGAGCTCCCTCCGCCGTCCCTGCGCCTAAATCCCCCCGGAGAAGCCGGAGCTGGGGAGGAGAAGCAGCTCCCTCACTCCGGCGGGTTTGGGGCGCCCTGGGGTTTTCCCTATGGGCAAGGCATTCAGGAGGAAGGGGGGTGCGGGCAGCCGCCGGCTGTTGTAGAGGGCGCAGGACTGGTACTCGCAGGGCCACTCAGCCCAGGCGTAGCGCAGGGCCAGCACCAGTGTCCCGCAGCCGGCCAGGGCCAGCGTCACCGTGCGGGACTCCACCGCCACCACAGGTGCCGGCAGCCACCCGCAGGGTGTGGAGCAGCAGACCTGGGTGGAGGAGAAACCTCCATCAGGGTGGGCTTCCCTCTTCCAGCCCTGGGGGGAAGCTTTCCCCTCCTCTCACCTCAAATGCCCGCATGTCCCTCTGACGGCAGATGAGCTCCTGGCTGTAGGTGAGGTTCAGCAGACCCCTGGTCACCTCCAGGACGGCCCGGGTGGGATACGGCCCTTGGAAAACCAGGTCTTTCTCCCCGTACGCCACAGCCCTGGCACCCAGCTGCAGCCGGTGGGCCACATTCTGCTTGTCCCGGGGGTGGACGCTGCCGAGCAAGAGGAGGGAGGGGTGCGGTTGGTAGCCGATAGCTTCATCCCTGCGTCCCCACCGCCCAGGACTCGCCTGCCGTAAGGCGAGTGCTCATCGCACAGATCCATGGCCACGGCCATGAAGGTGCCAGGCATCCTGGCGTTGGGGACAACCCCCAGATCAGCCGTTTGGTGCCAGCGGAGACGGGCGAAGCTGTTGTTGGGGCTCTGCCGGCGATAGGTGGACAACTGCAAGGCAGAGAAAGGGGTGGAACTGGGGAAGTGGCGCAGCCATTGCTCCCAAAACCAGCCACTGCAGTCCCTGCCTGGGATTCGGCACCCCGGATTTGTCCGTATGTTTACAGCATCCTCTCCCTCACACTGGCTTGGAAGTGCAAAAAGATGGATAAAACCTCCCCGAGCACCATGCAGCCATCCCCACAGCAGGGTGGGGGTCCTGCCCTTTGTCCCCCCTCACCTGCACGAAGCCAAAGGGGAGGAGCGGCTGCGTCTGCCCGGCCGATCCGGCATGGAAAGCCCGGCGCCAGTCAGCAATGAGCGCGGGGAAGGTGCAGTTGTACAGGTCCATGTGCAGGAAGGTGTTGGCCTCACCTGGCCCCAAAAAAGAGGGGTCGGTGGGACAGCGGGGGGCTGCTCCATGCTGGAGGGGGGGCGAAAAATTGGGGAGGGGGCTTACCCTGGTACCAAGCAACACCCCGCAGCGTCATGTTGAGCAGTGGGTGGATCATGGCATTCCAGAGCACAGAGGGTGTTTGCGGGCCGGAGAGATGGTGGTGCGGGGAGATGCTGGAGGCCAAAGCTGGGCTTAAGGGGGTGCAAAGTGCAAGCTGGGTCTCCGGAAGCAAAGCTCACATGGGCAAAGCAAACGCTGCCCAGAATGGGGTGCCCTGTGGTCCCCCTCTTCCCCCTGTCACCCCTGAGATGTGCCTTATGTTCTTGGCACAGGAGGGGATTTTACCCAGAGCAGGTAAAACGATGCATGGAGGGGACAGTGGGACTCTGGGAAAGGCGGCAGGATGGGAAGGGGGTGAGGATGCCTGCAAAAAACCACATGGTGCAGGGCTGGAGGTGTTTCCACCACTTTTCTCACCTCCCCACATCCTCCAGGAGCCCGCAGGCCTGCAGAGCCCTTCGGGAGGACCAGGCTTCAATGGGGGTGCCCCCCCAGGCTGCCTCCACCAGCCCAACAGGGTACCCCAGAGCCTCGTAGAGGTAACGCCCCAACAGCCAGCAGACGGCCGAGAAGTAGGTGAAATTCCCATGGCCCAGGTTTTCTGTTCAAGAAACAGCGAGCTGCAAAGGGGAAAAAAGTGGGGGGAAAAAGCCATTTCCAGGCTTTTATTTTTGGAGGCACGTTGCACTCACCGGCCGTTGGGATGGACCACGGCAAGTCAATGCGCTCCAGGTCCTCCAGCTCCACATCAGAGCGGGCGGGTGCCACGGCGAAGATGCGGACGTAGGGGTAGCGAGCAGCGTTGGCGAGCTCCCAGCTGGCGTTGATGATCTAGGGAAGGGTCGGGAGCGCGCGAGGCGCTTCCATCCCTGCCTGATCCCTGCCCGAGCCGGCAGGATCAGGCTGTGCCGTAAGGGCTTACCTGCAAGACTGTCATCACCATGTTGCTCTGCCCGCTGCAAAGCCAGACGTCCCCAAAGTGGATGTCCCACAGCGTCACGTTCTCCGAGCCTTGCGCGGCTGTCAGCGCATAGGGACCGCCCCGATCCACAGGGTCCAGGACAGTTGTCCATGTCCCAGAAGGTCCTGGAAGAAAATGGTGCTTATCTTTCATGATCCCTATGAAGACCTCAAGACCTTCACAAAGAGGTGGGATGAGTGGCCAGCAACAAGCAGGGATGGATGGGCAGCGAGGGAAAACTTCCCCACTGGGGAGCTGGGCTGGAGAAACGGATTTTGGAAGCTCCTCGCCATCCCAGGGTCTTTCCTCCTGCAGGATCTTAGGGGTTAAAAAGAAAATCTCGAAGACAAATGTGTGTCAGAGCAGAAGCTGCTGGGAGGAACCGGGATTACAGGAGCAGCTTGGTGTGTGTGACACCGAGATGTCTCCAGCTAATTTTAGAGGCGCCGAATTGAGGCGTAAAGATATTCTGCTGGAATTTAGCATGGATTTTCTGGCCCGGCTGGGTCTGGATCCTGCAGATCGCCCAGTAACAGCAGATCGCTGCTCTCTCACAAGACGCCTCCGGGTTCTCCAGCTTGTGGAGGACCCCTTTAGGCAGCAGTTTCACCCCCAAAAAGGTGAGCAGCAGCCCCCTGAATCACTAGGCCAGGAGCAAGGCCACCAACTGAGATCTGAAGTGCCTCCAAGTCCCCCCAGCCTTGAGGAAACGTCCTTCAGGGCTTCGAGATCCTCCGAGGCGGGGTTATACATCAAAAAAAAAGCAGCCAAGAGATTTCCCCGGAGATGGTTTTGACAGGGAGAAGAGCTAAATCCCCCTCCGCTCCCCTCGGCAGCCTCAGTGCTGGGCTCCAGCCCACACCGTGCCACCCACCACCGCGGCAGCTCCGCTCCCGCATCCTGCTGGTGGGAAACTGAAGTGAGCAAAGGTCGGCGTTGGCAGGGAGCGGGATGGCTGAACCCTCCCCAGATCTCCTGGAGAAGGGGAAAGAGCAGCCCCAGGCATGCACAAGCTGGAGATGTCACCGTCACTGTCACCTCTGCAACCCCACCCCACCAGCAGGTCCGGTTTGGCACCTCGGCCACCAAAACCACCAGCCCCAGTTGCCCAGCGAGGAACCAGGACCGACCTTTAACTCGCACCGTCTTCTTCATGACGATGAGGCCACTGTCCTTGGAGAGGACCACGGTCACTGTGGCCCCCGGCTCCCCGTAGCCCCATACCACGGCCCCCGCCGGCTCCTTCTGCAGCACCATGTGGTCACCATAGTAGGATGCGAAGCCAAGCATCGCCCCTGGGATCAACAGAGAGCGCAAACGTCACCTCCAAGAGGCCAAAAGCAGCTCCACTTACATACAGATTATTTCATATCCCGCTTAATTTGTAGCTTCCTTCACTCCTGCTCAATCTTAAGGTGGTTAAAAGCATCGAGGAGCTGAGGAAACGTCAGGATTTCAAGTCTCCAGGAGAAAGAAGTCACCTGCCAAAGCACAGGAGCCTGTGTCACACAGTTTGGATACAGATTTCAGTAAAAATTTCTTCTAAAGACCACATGGGAGCGTCCCTGCCAGCCCAGCCTTGCTAATAAATATGTTCTGACATTTTTTTTTTTTCCCCTTGCAAAAAAAGTTTGGCGAGCGGTCGGATGGGAAACAGCGGGCAAAGGCGCCTTCAACAGGGAGGGAAGCAGAGGTCTCGTCCCCGGCACCCTCAAAAGCCCCATTTTTTGGGGTGTGAAAATAAAGCCACGCTGGAAAAGGGGTTTGGGGCCACATTTGCAGGGCACGGAGAGGTGATGTGGGTGGTGAGCCCCGTTGTAGCCATCAAACCGGGGCTCCCCTCCACAGCTCGTCCCAGGCTGGCTTTAACGAAGGAAAGAAACGATGTCCTCGGCCTCTCTGAAATCAGCCGCAGTGCTGCTCCCACCGTCTCATGCAACGAGGCTCCGGGAAGGACAAGTTACATAAAAAAACGATTCGGAGGAGAAAGAAAAAAAATAAAAAATAAACCCCGAGACGCCGGGGAAGGGACTGGAGGCTATAAAAAGCAACTGGGAGGAGGGAAAGGAGGAGAGCCCACGAGACGCCACCGAGGAGCTGCATGCGACTCCCGCCTTACGTAAAGCATCGTCCCACGGTGGCAGTGACGTGCCAAGGCAGTCAAAGGGGAGCTAGGGGGGGTGCCAAGGGTGTCGAAGAGGGACTGGAGGTGTGCCAATGGCATTGAATTGGGGCTAGAAGGGTGCAAAGGGCACCGAAGCGGGGCTCTGGGGTACCAAGGGCATCACAAAGTGGCTGAGGGGTGCCAAGGGCCCTGAAGTGTGGCTCAGGGTGGTGCCAAAGGCAACGAAGCGGGTCTGGGGGGGGGGTGGGTACCAAGGACATCAATGTGGGGTTCAGGGGATGCCAAGGGCCCCAAAGCAGGGCTCAGAGTGTGCAAAGGGCATCGAAGTGGGACTCAGTGGGGCGCCAAGGGTGTTGAAGTGGGGCTGGGGGGTGCAAGGGGCAGCGTAGCGGGGTCGGGGGGTGCCAAGGGCATCGAGGCTGGGCTCAGGGGGAGTGTGAAGGGTGTCAAAACAAGACTGGGGGGGTGCAAG
>VYZM01004212.1:14106-33976 GCA_013398915.1 Dromas ardeola | reverse complement strand
ACCTGCTGGCCACACTCTTCTTGATGCACTCCAGGATGCCATTGCCCACACCTCGAGTACTGTGTCCAGTTCTGGGCTCCCCAGCTCAAGAAGGACAGGGAACTGCTGGAGAGGGTGCAGCATAGGGCTACCAAGATGATCAGGGGACTGGAACACCTCTCTTATGAGAAAAGACTGAGGGAATTGGATCCGTTTAGTCTGGAAAAGAGACGGCTGAGGGGTGACCTTATTAATGCTTATAAATACTTAAAGGGTGGGTGTCAGGAGGATGGGGCCAGGCTCTTTTCAGTGGTGCCCAGTGACAGGACAAGAGGTAATGGGCACAAACTTGAGTATAGGAAGTTCCACCTAAACACAAGGAGGAACTTGTTTACTTTGAGGGTGGCAGAGCACTGGAACAGGCTGCCCAGAGAGGCGGTGGAGTCTCTGTCTCTGGAGACATTCCAAACCCGCCTGGACGCGTTCCTGTGCAGCCTGCGCTAAGGTGACCCTGCTCTGGCAGGGGGGTTGGACTAGATGATCTCCAGAGGTCCCTTCCAACCCTATGATTCTGTGATTTTGTGATGTTTCAATGGCATACAAAATTGCATCAAACTATTTTCTTTACAGACGAAAGTCAAAAAACCTGCCTTAATGGTGACCTGCTGTCCTTGATGAAGAATATGAGAACCCAAAATATTTTGGACTCAAGATTTTGGTGGAAAAGCAGAATGTCCATGTGGATGTACAGGAGATGGGTAGCATCCCAGTCCTATGTTGTCTCCTTCTTGTAAAGTCCTGATGTCTTTCTTCGGTTCCTCCTACATCTGCTGGAAGGGACACTGTTCATTTTTTTCTTGTCCTTCTGGAGATGTTATTGTGACCTACCTTATCTGTTGTGGCTTTCTTTTTAACTTGTTTAAACAGTACTCATATTTCCCTGCCTAACTGAAACATAAATAAAACACTCTTATCTTGTCTGTAGCAGGAGAAAATTATTCCCAAGGCTACTACAGCGACATAAGATTTTCTGAAGGAAGAATTTCTGATCTACAGTCCCTGACACTTTTTAAAGGAAAAGCAGGCAAATGCAGAAAGATTCTCACAGGCCATCAGGGGAAAATGTGCTGAAGATCTAAGTGCAGAATAAGCTGAAGTAAACGATGGTATAAAATAAACAAACTCCACAAAAGACAGCAGTTGGTTCCAGCAATTCAAATGCCTTCCCTGTAGAACTGTCAGCCCAAACCAGATGCGTACATCAAAGACGAGGTGTGATTCAATTTTGTCTTACGATTCTCTTGCCAACTCCTCATTGTGTAATTACCACATTGTCAAGCTGTAGGGTGGCAAGTGGGAAATCTAAAGAAAAAATCTTTAATTTTGCAAAAGTTTGAGTATTTCATAAGTTTTCCAGAAAGTGTTTTTAATATCCTGGATACGAATTTGGCTTTTGCCTTCTGTGATACAAGTAAGTTTGCCTAAGTTTGTAATGTCTGTCGAGATTATTGTCTTTTAAAATATGATATACTAAAGCTTTATTTTAGGTTACTCTCTTGAAATAATATGCATTATTCCAAGTTACTACATCATCATATTCTGTTTTGTAGTGGATCAACTGTATTAAATCCAATGGACAGAAGCTGGCTTCAAAGCTGTAAGTGCTTATTAAAAGAAATACAAAATTGCCATGGGACAAATGAGAAGGTCTTTGAAGATTTCTACATAAATACTATCCTTTTAGTTTTATGTACATAGAAATACTGATCTCCAAATAGTGTTATCATAGCATCATACAATGGAAGGGAAGGGACTTTTGGGTTGGAAGAGACCTTAAAGATCATCTACTTCCAACCCCACTGCCATGGGCAGGGACACCTCCCACTAGATCAGGCTGCTCAAAGCCCCATCCAGCCTGGCCTTAAACACTTCCAGGGATGGGGCATCCACAACTTCCCTGGGCAACTTGTTCCAGTGCCTCACCACCCACAGTAAAGAATTTCTTCCTAATATCTAATCTAAATCTCTCCTCTTTCAGTTTGAACCATTACCCCTTGTCCTATCATTACACACCCTTGTAAAAGGTCCCTTTCCAGCTGTTCTGTAGGCTCTTTTAAGTTACTGGAAGGCTGCAATAAGGTCTCCCCGGAGCCTTCTCTTCTCCAGGCTGAACAAGCCCAACTCTCTCAGCCTGTGCTCATAGGAGAGGTTCTCCAGCCCTCTGATCATCTTCGTGGCCCTCCTCTGGACCCACTCCAACAGGTCTACATCATTCTTGTGCTGAGGACTCCAAAGGTGGAAGCAGTACTCCAGGTGGGGTGTCACCAGAGCAGAGGGGCAGAATCACCTCCCTCAATCTGCTGGCCACGCTTCTTTTGATGCAGCCCAGGATGCAGATGGCTTTCTGGCCTGCAAGCACACGTTGCCGGCTCATGAGCTTCTCATCAACCAACACCCCCAAGTCCCTCTCCTCAGGGCTGCTCTCAAGCCATTCTCCGCCCAACCTGTATTTGTGCTTGGGATTGCCATGACCCAGGTGCAGGACCTTGCACTTGGCCTTACTGAACTGCATGAGGTTTTTGCAGGCCCACCTCTCAAACCCGTCCAGGTCCCTCTGGATGGCATCTCTTCTCTCCAGCATGTTGACCGCACCACACAGCTTGGTGTTGGTGGAAAACTTGCTGAGGTTCCCACTTTCCCACTCAATCCCACTTTCCATGTCGCTGAGAAAGATATTACAAAGCACTGGTCCCAGTACCAACCCCTGAGGAACACCACTCGTCTCTGGTTTCCACTTGGACATTGAGCCATTGACAGCAACCCTTTGGGTGCGGCCAGCCAGCTAATTCCTTATCCACTGAGTGGTCCATCCATGAAATAAGTGTCTCGCCAGGATGTCGTGCAGGATACTCTTCCCTTATCCACCGATGCTGTAACCCCATCATAGAAGGCCACCAAATTTGTCGGGTATGACTTGCCCTTAGTGAAGCCATGTTGGCTGTCACTGATCACCTCCTTATTTTCCATGTGCCTTTGCAGAGTTTCCAGGACCATCTGCTCCATGATCCTACTGGGCACGGAGGTGAGAATGACCAGCCTGTAGTTCCCTCGGTCTTCCTTTTTTCCCTTTTAAAAAATGGGGGTTATGTTTCCCCTCTTCCAGTCAGTGGGAACTTCGCCAGACTGCCATGACTTTTCAAATATAATGGAAAGTGGCTTAACAACTTCATCTGGCAGTTCCCTCAGGATCAGCAGACAGATTTCATCAGGTCCCTTGGACTTGTGTACCTTCAGGTTCCTCAGATGGTCTCATTCTTGATGTTCATCTACAATGGGCAGTTCCTCATTCTCCTGGTCCCTGCCTTTGCCTTCTGCTATTTAGGCGGTGTGGTTAGAGACCTTGCCAGTGAAGACTGAGGCAAAAAAGTCATTGTGTACATCAGCCTTCTCCATATCCTGTGTGACCAGGTCTCCCGTTTCCTTCTGGAGAGGGGCCATGTCTTTCCTAGTCTTTCTTTTATCACTGACATACTTACAGAAGTTTTTCTTCTTGCCTTTGATGTCCCTGGACAGATTTAATTCTATCCCGGCTTTAGCTTTCCTAACCTGACCCCTGGCCACTCAGACAGTTTCTCTGTTTTCCTCCCAGGCTACCTGTCCTTGCTTCCACGCTCTGCAGGCCTCCTTTTTGCTTTTGAGCGTGTCCAGGAGCTCATTTTCATCCATGCAGGCCTCCTGGCTTTTTTGCCTGACTTCTTCATTGTTAGGATGCATTGCTCCTGAGCCTCGAGGAGGTGATCCTTGAATATTAACCAGCTTCCTTGGGCCTGTCTCTCCGCCAGTGCCTTATCCCACGGTACCCTACCACGCAGATCCCTCAAGAGGCCAGACTCTGCTCTCCTGAAGTCCAGGCTGGCGAGCTTGCTGCACACCCCCTTTGCTGCCCTAAGGATCTTGAACTCTACCATTTCATGATCACTGCAGCCAAGGCTACCCCTGAGCGTGACATTCCCACCAGCCCCTCCTTGTTGGTAAGGACAAGGTCCAGCATAGCTCCTGTCCTTGTTGGCTCCTCTACCACTTGGAGAAGGAAGCTGACATCAATGCATTCCAAGAACTCCCTGGATTGCTTGTGCCTTGATGTGTTGTCCCTCCAATAGATATCAGGGTGGGTGAAGTCTCCCATGAGGACCAGGCCTGTGAATGCAAGGACGCTTCTTTCTCTATATGGAGGGCCTCATCCGTTTGGCCATCCTGGTCAGATGGCCTGATATTTTTTCTTAAATGGTCTCAAGTCTAAAAAAATTGCATTTATAATTACTTAGGAAAATATATAGGATATATCTTGCACCTTGTTGTTTCTCCCTGCAGAACCTCTGTCACAGTGGATAAAAATTTATGATTGATACAATCTTCTTTTCTACAGAAGGCAATAAAAATGAGATAATGCATCATTGCTATTAATGGCAAGGGAGTCTATTTCCCCGCTCTGAAAACATGTAATATGTTCTCTTGTTTTGTTTTTATTTAGTTTTGATTTTTAATGTTATTCCTCTGAGCTGTTTTCTGCAAACTGCTTGATTTCTTGTATTACCCAGATTTCCCCCAATGAAAGGCATTCAAGATTAGTTTCTATGCAAGAACATCTACAGTACCTCTCAAAAGGCTGATGCTTCAGTAAAGTAGTTTGTTAATTTTAACAAAATCTTTGGAGGTAAATTGAATCTTTTATATGACTGGCTTGTCATTTTGCAATGAATCATTCGTTGTATAATGCTCTATTTTAGAGTTTTCAGTTTGGGATGACTATGTCTAAAGAAATCAGAATGTGTACGTGTGGAAGGAGAATAGTAGTGTCATATTCCTTTTTTTTAAGGATTAATTGTAGCTACTCTTTTGTCAAAATTCTTATAACTAAGAGAATACTGAGTACATTTGTGTGAAACTTCCCACAGAAATTGTCTGGCAGTGTCCAGTACCACAATTTAACATCTCAGCCTCTTTCCCCCAGGGGTTACAAGTTGAAGATGTTCTTGGGTTCCTTAGATTTCTGATGCAATTGCCAGCTTGTATGCTCCCAGTGTAGCCAAAAGAGTACACAGCAGGTAAGTAATTGAGTACTACAGCAGTAAAGCTGTAATTGTCTTTGCGCTTTTAGGAATGATTGAATGAAAAAAAGAGGGTGCCAAGTAAGGAGGAAAAGAGGGGGCTTTAGGATACCCTACCCTTTATAGTTGGGTAACTGCAAAAACTATTTTTTTCTTGAGTTACTCTCCCTGACCTGGCAGTCTGCCTCCACTTTCAAAAGATTTCTGTGCTCAGCAGCTATCTCTAGCGATATTAATGCCCCCGTGAGTTTCCTGTAGACAGATACAAAAGCATACACGGGATAAGCAATATGCCAA
Source organism: Dromas ardeola (assembly GCA_013398915.1). Taxonomy (NCBI): domain Eukaryota; kingdom Metazoa; phylum Chordata; class Aves; order Charadriiformes; family Dromadidae; genus Dromas; species Dromas ardeola. The sequence continues at coordinate 28,592 of VYZM01004212.1, read as the reverse complement.
ATAGTCTGGCCTCTCAGCAAACAATTTTCTTTCCTCCCTCCCTTCCTTCCTCCCTGCTGCAGTTTTGTTTACTTTTTTTCCAGCAGCCCAAAGGCACGTGAATCCTCAGCAGAGAAATGATTTCACATATGGAAGGGAGACACAGGCCTGCTGCAACTTTCTCTGTAGAGACACCCCATAGAGAATAGAGGAGTGCATATATGAGACAAGCTTTAAAGTGTTTCTAGAAGTGAGTTCACCTAAACAATTATGTGAGGAGTTAAACAGATGAGATTAAAGCAGATATGAAAGAGGTTGTTCATGTAATTAATACATCATTCTGCTGATATCTAAGAAATCATAGTCCCTGCCCGAGAAATTTCTAAGAGTGAAATCAATAGGCTCCTCCAGCAAGCCCTTAAAAAGTGGGAAAGAATAGAATAGGGTAGGATAGGATAGGGTAGGGTAGGATAGGATAGGATAGGATAGGGTAGGATAGGGTAGGATAGGATAGGATAGGATAGGATAGGATAGGATAGGATAGGATGAGGTAGGGTGGGATAGTTACAGTTGGCAGGCACCTCCAACCATCATCTAGTGCGACTGCCTGACCACTCCAGTGCTGACCAAAAGTTAAAGCCTGTTACTAAGGTCACTGTTCAAATGCCAATGAAACACTGACAGGCCTGGGGCATCAAGCATCTCTCTAGGAAGCCTGTTCCAGTGTTTGACCACCCTCTTGGTAAAGAAATGTTTCCTAATGCCAAGTCTGAACCTCCCCTGGTGCAGCTTTGAGTGTCCTGTAGCTGGATCCCAGGGAGAAGAGATCAGCACATCCCTCTCCACTTCCCCTCCTCAGGAAGATGCAGAGAGCAATGAGGCCACCCCTCAGCCTCCTTTCCTCCAAATGAGACAAGTTACCCAGAGTCCTCAGCCGCTCCTCACAGGACATGCCTTCCGGCCCTGGCAGCAGCTTCGTTGCCTTCCTCTGGATGCATTCAAGTGGCTTCACATCCTTCTTAAATTGTGGGCCTCAGAACTGCATACAGAACAGCACATAATACCCCTTTGGTCTTTCTGGAGCTTTTGGGATCTGCCTGTTTTGTTTAGGGAATCTTAAGCCTTCCAGCTGTGAACTGGAACTAATAATACTGCTAAACCATCTCTGTAAAACTACGTGACATGAGGAATAGGTTTTAACTATTTTGTTTTCATGAGGAAATGGGCAAAACCAGAAAAGTTTTTCCTGAAGATGCAATTACATACAATTTCAAAACTGACACATATTCACCATGGTTCAGAAACTCCTAGAAATGCCTAGATCTTAACAGTTCAACACATAATACTTTTAGCCTTTTAATTGAGAATGCCATGCAGTATGATTTAATGAACCTCTTTCGAAAGCCTGTAAACTATTTATAGTCTGCAAGCCTGTGTTTGCAAGGAGTATACACAAGTGGCCTGAGAAACCTGTTCAGTGCTGTCTATGTACCAGGTCATATCACAGGAAACAAGGCTGTGCTACTGCTTCCATTTATTTATCAGTCTGATAACTGGGAAGAAAAGAGAGAAAAACATTTCCAGTGAAACAAAATTAGATGAATAAACTTGTTTATTATGATGCTTTCTGTTCTTGTTCAGAAGAATTTTAGAGTTTAAAATGTTGTTGGCGTTTGTGAAGTTCTACTGAGGCTGTTTGAGAAAGCTATTTTCAGAAAAAGTTGGGGTTTGGTGTTTTTTTTTTTTCATAACCCAGTGTTTGACCCTCCTTCCCTATAGAGTTGTGTTGGGAAGAGTAATTTTCTTTGAGAGATTTCACTACTACTAGGGGGGAGGGGAAGAGGCCTTCAAGATTGATATGTGAGGAAAATCTCACCTGTGTGTTACCTGAGCCACGTGTATGGCTGTTCCTGCATTCCTGCATCCTTACGACTCTCTCCAGAATATTGCTGTTCATGCATCATTGCGACTGGCCGTCATTCCTCTCCCCTACGCAAGTACGACTGAGTGTTTGCTCCAGTTGTCTCTAAAGGTGATCAGACGTCACCTTGGAGCATGCAGACCCTTGGGACATCGTTAAAAGTTTCAAATTAGTCAGACCAACAGTTTCTACCTTGTTTATTGTAGAGTATTTCAGAGACAGAGTTGGACCTTCAAGTAGGTGGAGGTCAGCCTCATCCTGGGAGTGGGCTTACTCCCTCTTGCTGGAGAAAAGGAAAAATGTTAAGGGTCACAGGGCTAAGAGTATTTGCAAGCTGCCAGAAGTCATTCAGGAGACCTGAGAGAAACTGGTTGTATTTTGTTAAACTTGGAAAGACATACAGGAAAGAACTAGACTCAGTGACTCTGGAGTTTCAGGTGGAAGATGTAGGAATGAGACCAAAGTGAGCAGTTGCATCCAGGAAGGAAATCCTCTGCAGATGTCAGATAACGTCTCTGAATCACGAATGTGAAGCAGCTAGGAGGAAATCTGGACCTGATGTGTGCTGGGAGGTCAAGCTTCCCCAGAGGAAGAGTAATTGAGGAAACAGCACTCTGTTGTCTAAAATTTGCTGAGGTGTTAGCAGCAGGACCTGGAGCCAAACTCAGTAAGCCCTGTTTTAAAGTGATGCTGGGGGCCCACTGAAATACAAACAGGGGCACTCAACATAGCCTTGGCTCAGCACTGACAGGAAAATTTAAAAAAAGAAAAATAAAGAAATACATATATATATACATAGCCAAACCTAAATTTAAACAAAGCTGACAAAGTGTGTCCTCTCTCCCCTCCTCTTAGTGTCTCTCCTGCCCCAAGCATTTCCCAGCAAAGGACAGGCATGGAAACAGGAGCTCAACAGGAGCTGCCTGTAGGGTTAAGTTTGTGCAGGTTGTTTGTGCTTATCAGAGACCAACAGAAATTCTATTTACTTTAAAAATAATCATAATAATAATAAAAGGTAAGGCATTAGTATTGCTTCATGATTCCAAGCCATTTCTTTGAAAGCAGTTTTATGATGTTTGGCTGTAGAGCTATATTTTTTAACCTTTAAAGCTTAGGTAGGTAATTATGCAAGAATTACCAGCAGACAAGGAAGGAATAATGAGTTTTTAATCCTAAAGAATGCAGATGGTGCTTTCAAGTTTAAAGATTTAAAAAAAAAAAAAAGAAGAAGTAACAATTCATTCAATTTTTAAGGTATCTGTGTTTATGGTAGTTCCTTTCTGATGCTTGGCAGTTGATTCAAAGTGAAGCATTCATTTTATCCCACACGCGGAATAAAAGCTAAATTACTTCCTTATTCCTTCTTGGTTGTTACTATACACCATATTTCTCCAGCTTAATATTCTTCGACATTAGACGTACAGAAGAGGAGGGGGTGTTTTGCAGTGGCACATTTAGTGGAAATCACAGGCAAGAAAAATAAGCTACATCCTGAAAAGAAAGGGTGGGGAGCAAGCAACATATTTTGTTGCTTTAGGTCTCTGTCCCAGAACTTTGGAGAGGATATCTTGCAGGTTGTCTAGTTGTATGCATATTTTCAGAACTAAGTCGTCTCTGCAAGATGTTGGAGCAATTTTTGGCACAAGGCCTGAAAGAATTATTCAGATGTCTTTGAACTTTTTGAACCTGTTCAGCAACTATTTGAGCCTTCAAGAAGTTTGGAAGATGAACAGATTCTTAGAATTTGCAAATGTACTTCTACAAAGGCACAGGAGTTTTCTTTTGCAGCCAGCGTATCAGTATCTTAGCAATTACCTTATTTGCATTACATTACTTTCTTTATAAGAACCCATAGGAAGTATGTCATTTTTTAAAAAGGCTTTGTTATCAAACACTGTTTTTCCCACTCACAGGCTACTACAAAGCATAGCACCTTTTATTCATGAGATAAGACTTCCGTCTACTAATTCTAAAACGTTTTTTTATCAGTAAGAATATTAACTCAAGTTCTTCTTCAGTACTCTTGCCCTCTTTGCAGCAGTTAACATTGTTTGCCGTTTCAATAATGTTTCAAGAGAAGTATACAGTATTTACTTTCGCAAATGGGTGCAGAATCAAATCAGAGCCTTTTATAAAATCCTGTCCTCTGCTGAGCAGCGCAGATCCCATTAAAGTTGGCGTGGATGAGCAGTCATTTATCCCTGGATGGAATTTGGCCCTTTGTGAGATGCCATTTGGAATTAATACCCAAATCTCTTAAACCACGAGGAACTAATCTTTAGGATTCCAAAAATTCTTTATGTGCAAGGCAGCCAACGACAAGTGTCAAAGAATTTTGCGATGATCCAAGTAAAAGTAGTGCCCAGGAGAAAATTAACAGAGTACCTGAAACTTAGTAAGATGTGACTTAAAAACACAGCTTACCTCCCTGTCCGGCTTGGAGAAATTTCTAAAGGCAATGTAATTTCTAGGGGTTAAACAGGAAACACTATAGTGGTACATGTAAGCACCACACGTACACTCAATGTATTCAGTGCAAAAATAAAATTGATTTGGGGAAATTAGTGCAAATAAGGTGCAAATTCCCAATGAGACACATACACAAATCACGATAGTCATAAATTCAGAGTCTTATTTGACAGAAAACAAAATACAGGAGCATAAATCTAGCTGCATACATAGAGGGGTCCCTGAAAATATTTGCTCGTAAAAAAAAACCCAAGGTTTCCTATTACAGAACAAATAACCCTATCTTTAGTCAGTTCTTTGTTAATCTAACAGTTGAGGGGAGTCGCAGATGGCTGCTTCTCTTGGGAAAAAAACGGAGGTTCCAGAGAACCATTACCTTGGAAATCCCACCCAGTGCACGATCATCCAGAGCTCCTTCAAGAGATAACAGCTCTTCCTAGCTCTCTCTAGGTACTGGGATTTGTCTACAGAGGAGACTGTATGACCACACCTGGAAGCAGAACTGCATGAAGATGCCTTCCTCTCCTGTGCCCACCGTAGCTATTGTGATCCCTGAGATGGCATTGCATCCACTCTCCTTTCTTGCTAACAGCTCCTGCCCGACCACCCTTAGGCACGGCTGTATTGTCCCAAAACTCATGGGATTGTTTACCCGGTGTGCAAACCACAGAGTCGAGGTATTAGCAATTTATTAGCAGTTCTACACAGAAAAAGGTGCTAGGGTTTATTTCCACAAAGCTAGCACACCCATCATTGAATCAGTCATTCATTTATACATTGTAGATTAGTATAATTATCATATCCATTGTTTATCAGCTTTTAACTGGTGCTCATAATTCCTTATCTTGAAGCTGATTGGTGTAAAATGTGCTTGTCTTCAATTAAAGGTACAGTGTCTCTAAGTTTTATTGTACAGGCTCAGTGGGTGAGGGTCTTCAAGCAGAGGCAGGGATCCTAACTCCTAGAGGAGTGGGTTTCATATTATAATTAGTCAAGTTCACCTTAAGGACACACGTCATGCAGTATAGCCAAGTTTCTTGGGCAATCAGCCCACTCAAGTTTCTGCTACCTAGTTTTAGGTCCATTTGTTTCTCCTATCCCATTGTCTCGTCAAGAATCATTTACCCAAATGATTTACAGAATTACAGTCATAGAGGTTTCGGTACCAGCTGCACAAACCTCATTGTTTAATCCTTGTGCTTTCAGATCTGACCTTCTGCTTCAGCCAGCGTGGCTCTGAGTTGCCTGGGCACAAGCTGGGAGCTCTGTCTTACAGCAGGATACAGCCCCTGGGAGAAGGACCCACGTGCGCGTAGGAAGATCAGATTTGTATTGTCGATCCTCAGTTCATTTCATCCTAATTGCTCGTTCGTGCCAGGGTAGTGAGCTGATTTTTCAGAGAACTTGCTTGCTGGGTACTAGAGGCAAGAACAAAACATGATTTCAATCACTGAAGCCAAATGGAAATAAACAATTCTTAATTTTCTGTAGTAAAGTTTAGGCACTCTTGCATCACTTAGTATAGATGCCAATGAAGGGAAAACTTCAAGAAGCACCATTATTCTGTAAAAGGCAGTTACTAATAAAAATTGTAGGGTCAGATCACTTTTACTGAAATACAGAGGATCTGTACAATAAAGCTCTGCACCCTAGTATAGGTCCTTCTTTCTGAGTAATTTGTCCTGTACCTATCAATGCAAACAAAGAAGTGCACGTGGTTCTAGGAAGGTAGGTAGGTTCTACCAGGAACCTACCAGGTTCCCACCAGAACTTCCCAACCAGGAAGTCATTGCTGGTAAGACTTCTTATGCCTTCTTATTTTCTGCTGGCACACAAAAGAATGTTTGTAATGATGTTGCTGGCATTTTAAAAGGTAAGAACCTGCTAGTAATTTCTGCCCAAAATTCAAGTTCTACTTCTGTGTCTTTTCAATGCATGAACTAATTCTTAGTTCATAGTGAATTCTTGACAAGAAAGGTGTGTTACCTACATATACCTCAATATTAACTTTCTCAGCCAACAAAAATTTAAATACCCTCATATATAATAGTAGATATTTATTGCAACACATTTTTAAAAGCACATCTCTGCATGCACGTGGTAATAGATGTACACAGGGGTTCAGTGACTGCTGAAATCTCTACCAGCAATGCACTGGCTCACGGTCATGATTTCGGAGTGAGAGGGCCAACGCGGGCTCTGCTGCTGTGCTTCTGGGAAGATTGCCTCTCACCTCTGCTTCAGTGCAAATGTCTTCATACCCCGGTGAGGACACCACCACGCTGTGCCATTTAGAACCCATAGCTCTGTGAATTAAAGGGTTTTCTGGAATGCTGAGTTAGGCTTTGGTGTGTCAGCCACAGCGCTCCCGCACTCCAAGTCCTCTGCTCATGGATGTGTGAGGTCTTCGCCTTCCAGACCTCTACATGCAGCTTGGATGAGTGATGCAAGAGGCAGAGTCTTCTGCATCATTCTTCCACCAGCCCTCACCCAGAGGGCTAGAATCTGCATGCAGTTTGAGGTTTTCATTAGAATATAGCTCTGCCTGTTAATTACCACTATGAGCCGGGTGAAATGAAACAATACTTCACGTACTGGCAGAGCCTGCTTAGTAGATTCAGCATTTGACTTCCAAAGAATAATGCATAATAAAATAGTAAAATCTAGAAATATTTGTATCTGCATTGCTTTCAGGAAGTAAGAAGCAGCATGCCAAAATTAAGTACTGCCATAGTAAAAAACCAAAAACCTCTCAAACTTGCAAAGCTGATATTCTTCTACACTCACTTGTAGTTACAGTGTGGTATTCACAGATACCCAGAACTAGAAACTTAGTAGACAAAAACATGCTGCAACTTCCTGACGAAGTTTTGGTGAATCTTCTTTTTTGTTCTCAAAATATTTTTTTTTTTTAAATGGCTACTTGAGTGGTTGTATAGTTTTCTTGGAATCCATAATCCCTTCTGCCTCATAACTCAGGGCTACAAATAGCTGTGCTATGAAAAGACACTGCTATGACAGCTTTTAAGATTGCAATTTCTTCCTCTGCTGAGCAAGACTGGGGACAATTTGACAGATATACCCAAAGCAACACTTAAAAATGGAAGAGGTTATCACTATCATCTTGAGGAGTCTGAAGCAAGCCTTCCTTTTTTCTGAATTTTCATAAGTATAGAAAATGCATATTAAATTTCCATTAGAGAGAGTACGTTATCAGACAACATTACACAGCTAAGAAATGACGTTTGTTCTGGATTCTGCTAGCTGCAATTATGCTCCTGCAAGAAATCATAACTGACAGAAGAATACTATTGCTGTTGTTGGATATATGTTTGTGCATATATCTCGAAACGCTGTATTTATCAGATCAGAAATGCACAGTACTTCTCTGCGCTTCCGTGGATGCTAAAATATAGGACTTAAGACAAAATATTGAATATTTCTGGTGCATTTTAAATATGTGATTATCTGAGTGTAAGGCAGTTTTAACATCATGATTTGCTGTCCTACGATTTACAATATTTTATTACACTTTTGCCTAATACTAAGTTTTAATAGTCACTCAAACTAACTAACTCTCAGACCTACATTTTTCTGGCGGTGTAAGTGAAATGAACACAGACGGTGGTATTTTTTGCATATTTTATTATAATGTTATTACAGCTTATAATAGTAATTAAATTGAGATTGTATCAAAGCACTAGTCACACAAACACTAATAAAGCAAATCCTAAAACACTTCTGGGATAAGATTGTGATGTACCAATGCAACCTCTTTTTTACTCCGTTAGTCGGCCAGATCCTGCTGCTGTTGAATATACTGGCTTCTCTGGGGAAGAAAGAACTTACTATCAGATCTTATTTTCAGTGAATATCAAGTTTTTGTGTTGGACTTTTTTCCTTATAGAAAAATGCAAAATGCTTAGGAGGAAGACTAGCCTTAATTGCATTGAAATTGTCTTGCGGTTTACCCTGTCTTCCTTATGTCAGTACTCTATATTAGAAATCCCTTGACATATTGAGGTAATCACGGTGCCTCATTCTGAAACTTGGTACAGTTTTTATAAGACTTCTTTATGAGTAAGACTTTTAAAGAATAACTCTACAACCTAGACGCCAGACTTTAAAATCATAATTACTGCCTTGCTAATTTATTTTAAAAATTCATAAGGCTTTCATACGCCTCTATGTCCTCAACTGTATGGTGTGAAAACCGGTATTTCTAATGACTGTAACACTCTTAGGACAAACACTGACACTCCTTATCTTCCCAGCCACATAAAAGAGGCTATTGGTATAAAACTAAATATAAGGGCATGTCTGCACCTGAAATCTGCGACATGATTATTATATTCGCACTGTCATCCACAGCAACTACTGTAGGAGCAGACAGACTGTCCATATTCCAGGATTTCATTGTTTTCCCTGAAGGTGTTAAAAAGCACTCAATCATACCTCTGTTGTTAGGGAGTCTGGAGCTAAGTTTCTGGTGGGAGCAAGGAAATCCTAATACTGTGCATCAGTCTGAGTCATTCTTCTTGATCCATCCTGTCACCACTGCACATGGGTTGTGGTGTCTGGGTTTCCTTGTGTTTTTTCTGTGAGATAGCACTGTTCTTCTTATGCTCAGGTGTTACGGAGGAGCCAGCCTGGTGAGCTGGTGACTCATGGTGTCAGATATAGTTAGATATTTCTCCCATGGCTTTTCCAAGTGTTTATTCTCTTGAGGAAAGGAGCTCCGACTGGCTAGAGGGCAGCATATGTGACACACAGACAGGCTATTAAAATCCAGTTTTCTGAAATTCTGCACTAAACTTGCTCCAAGACACGGAGCACATCAACTACGTAAGTGCTCACCTTAGCGCAGAGAAACCGGAAGACTCACTATGCCTAGCATTACCTGTCAGATACTAGTTTAGATTTAAAGCAAGAGTTTAATTTTCTTTAAGATGTTTAATTTTGCAGTGACTCACACTTCCACCAAACTTTTTTCTCTGTCTCTTAAGGGACAAGAATCTTTTAACTAAAACTTTGAGTTGTGATTAATCAGAGGAATTCATATAATTAGACTTTGAAAAGAAAACACCGTGGTTTTATAAAACTAATGACAAAGTCACAGAAGTTGGCAACAATGGTGTATTCCCTAACCATACCCTTACCAAGCGAATCAGAGTTGTTCTGGCACCAGCTACAGCAAAGCACTCTCATGTACCAGTAGGGTTAATACCTCTGTAATTTATCATCAAAAAGTTTTTCCCTAAAACTAGTACTTCTGTATAAGCATAAGGCATCTGTGCTAAGGATTGTATTCTTTGCAAGGAGATCTTGTATTTGTAGCTGGTTTACAGCCTGTTCTGCAGAAATGCAACATTTCTAGTTTTGCACAGTTGTTTTTAAAGTGAGCTTAATCAGATCTCCATGTGGAGCCGTATAATTATCAGTTCCTGCTTCTCCTTTACCATCTGCAGTTTCTTTCTCTCTCCTTCAGAGTTTTCCAACCACCGTGAGAAGTGACTTCAACAACGACCAACAGTTGTATCACTACATCTCCCCTGTGGGTACCTCAGCGGTGTGGGCAGACTATTCCCTGGACATTGTCTCCACCAAAATCAACCACCCACCCCCATGTGTGCGTTCCTTTGAACTCGCATCCCTGCACGGTTTAGGATCTGCTTAAGCAAGGCAGACTGGAAAGAGGACGTTGCGATAAAGAGGAGCGCTGCAGTTCTTGCAGGGGTTCTTTTTTGCTTCTGTCTTTCCTGTGCTGCTTCTCCAGGCTGCGTTCCCTTCTCCTCCCCCTGCTCTCATCCATCTCGCAGCCTGTCGTAGGCACGAGCATGCCAAATATGTTTATTCATCCTATTTTGGCTTCCCCTGGAGGAAGAGATCCCACAAAACACTAAATAAAGTTTTCTAAGAAAGTTTTCCAAGAAAGTTTTCCTTGTGAAAGAATCAGCAGAAATTGAAAATTGAGTTTCTGTTGTACTTTGAACAGTATTTTTTTTTAAAAAAGTGGAAATTATTTTTTTTTTTCATTACATTTGCATGCAAGCAACACTGATAGCTCTACTTGAATCCTGGTAAGATACAGAGTAAAAATAATGTTTTAAAAGTAATTTTTAGGCAAGGCTTCCAAGTTATGCATGAGGGGACCTATTAAGAGTAATGTAGTCATATATGAGTTATTAATATACAGAGCAGGAATTAGAAACACATGGACCATGCAGCACTTACAGTTATCTAACTGGCATAATTTTTGCATTACTGAAGCCAAAAAACAGGGAGGAGTATTACTATTACCCCATCTGCTCATGTGAGGAGTCTCCAGATTTTGCCGTCTTTCTACACAGCTGCAGGCAGCCCCCTGCTCCCTGCTCCTGCTACGGCAACATCTCAAGGGAAAAATAAAATATTTTGTTTCCTAGACGCTTTGTCCCCAGAAATGGTCTCTACTCAGCACTAGCTAAGGAAGAAAATTAACATTTTGGTTGACTTGCCAGAATTAGATACTGTAGTATTTATGATGTATATATGATAACACAGAAAAAAAAATGGAATATCCTGAAAGGGAGTTTTCTCAGCACTGAGGTGTAAAGTTAACTGGACTTTGGATCAGGCCCTGGTACAGTGTCATGTATGTACAAGTTTGTTTCGTGCTCTGACATTGTGAAAACACTGAGTGACATTTCACGTGTTTAACATTGAATGTAGCTGACAGGAACAATAGCCCTGCTGCATATTGCAGGACTGTAACTATTTTTCTGTAACTCTTGCTGCTACAGTAAAACATTTCTATTCATTTTTTGTTGTTTTATTCTGCTTCTTGAAAGCACAGACCGCAGCCTTTACTCTGTTTGACTCTTCTTTAGCAGACATTCCCCAGGTGGAAAAAACAGACAAGGTTTTTTTCTGATAAATACTCAGATTAAGTAACATAAAGTTAAAGTATTTGTCCATTTCTTCATTAGAAGAGTCATATTTGAATCCCTGATGTAATCCTCAGAGTACTTACACAGCTGCAGAATGTATTCTCGTCCCCTTTAAAAGTAAATAAACACAAATGTTATATATCTAAAAAAAAAAAAAATCTGTTTTAACAATACAAAGTTGGCAACAGTAAAAACGGTTCATTTACTAGGAATTACAGAATCTGTGTTAATCTCCCACAAACTTTTACAGATTCTAAAAGTTTGTTTATTTAAATCAGTACAAAGCAAACCTTTGCTGTTAAATAGTGCATGTTGGAAGTCTTTTCTTTAAAAATTTCTCAGTCAGTGAAATACCTTCCACGCTTAGGGGAGGCAAGTCGAAATGTAGCGTAGCCTACTGTGCCTATAAGATGCGCACATGCCCAATGTATACTATTTATGCTGACTGCAAAGGTACTAAATTGTAGCTGTGGTGGTTCTTGAAGCTGTGTTGAAGTACTTGTGATGTATTTCAAAGATCAGCTCTAAAAGTGATAAAGCGTATCAGAGTCACAGTAAGATAAAAATGTTTTGAGTCGATTTGCCAGACACATGGATAAACATTCCTTTGTTTTGGCTGATTTTCTGAGGCAGAGGCTGGTTCCCTTGGGCAGCAGTCTGGCGGGACGGGAGCGTCAGTGACCAGTCCCTCAAGGCTGGCTGCCTTCTGCCTCTGAGCAGTGACCCCTCTGGCTGATTTAACAACGGCACTTACAGGCTTTTCTACACAAAGGAAGTATATCACATATGCGCGCTGTATCAGGCCCGAGCTGCCAAGAGCAAAGAGGAACAATGTTGGTATTCAGTTTCACAAGTAAAGCCTCCGACATCAGCCGAAGCACAATCTGAAGGCCGATTCTTTTCTTATTTTCTTTTTCAGCCTAGTAGGCATGATGAATTCAATCACGTAAGTAGAAGCAAGAAATCTCAAATGTACGCAAACGGCAGACAAATCTGATGGCACGATTACTGAAGATTAACTTGCTTCAATATAGAAGCTAATCTTGCAGTTGAAACCACACAAAAGATTGTATTTTTAATAATGAGATTTTAATATATTCAACTATTATCTTTTTTAATGTATACAGGAAATGCTACATCAATATTTATTTTTATTTAGATGGAAGCAACAACCTAAAAACACAGACTGGTGGAAAGTAAGCATGGAATTGGCAAGTTAAACCTTTTGTTTTTCACTGCGTAATTGTAATAAGCAAACTAATCTGGCCAGCCCCTACTACTACAATATTTGTTTCCATCTAATTTTTACAATATTAGCCAACCTAGTCTGCTAAGTAAGCCCCATCTAATTTCATCTCATGCGGTAGCTAGATTTCATCACATGGGAAGCTAAAATGCAATAGTTTCAACAACAAAAAATTAAAGCTTGAGGCTTCTGAAGAGAAAGGAAGGCCTCCTTACAAACAGTTTGGATTTTAAATAGATCCTTTTAATTTGGGACGTGAAATGAAATACATAACTCTTTTGGAAAAAAAAAACAAAACAAAAAACAACTTTGCTTCAGACACACTAACTGCAAAACAAATGTGGGAGGGCAGGGGGGGATAATAATAATACATATTTTTATAATGAAATGGAAACTCGATGATTTAAAACCCAGCACTAAATTAAACCTTGGAAGTAGGCAGAATCAAAGTCAGCACTAAACATCTGCAGAGGGCTCAGTTTGTACAACAAAAAAATCTCCCAAACTTTATTTGCCTCTTGTACTGCCTGTGAATACAGTTCCTTTCACTCTAGTGCCAGCTGCAGTGTAAAACTACCTTGGGCTATAAACCCATTTTGTTGACAATTTTATGTTGCAGCAGGTGCTATAGAGATTTTTTTTTTCCCCAACTGCTACCATTCTTTTTAGCCAGCTTTGCTATTTTTCCAAGAGGCTGGAAAAGAGCAAATTGTAGTAACAGGCAGAGAAGGAAAAAGGAAAAAAGGAGAAACAAATAATGGTTTGTGTCAACAAAGACACCATGTGGGAAAAAGCAGGATCTCCCTGCTATGGCTAAATTACCTTTAGCTATACACATCCCTGTGTCTGGAATACGTTTTATTTTCTTTGAAGGGCTGTCACTTCACGGTGGAAATTTGCAAAAATTTTATTTAAGATAACTGAGCTGAGAATTAATGTCCAGGAACTGAGAAAGGGCACCCAGCTCCCACGGGGGCAATCTCATGTCCAGTGGAAAACAAGCGGGTTTCTGGAATCTTGTCATGGATCGTTCTAGAAGGAGCCTTGCTAAAAGACTTTGAGGAAATATAAGGAGGGGAAAATCTCAGTGTTTTCCTGCTGACAAGCCGTCTCTACAGGAATTTCTGTGAGAAGGACAGCTGGGTTTACAATCGAGACTTTGAACTGTTGACCATATTCCTCTTTCCAGTTTCTACTAACATCCAGCTGACAAGGCCTAATGGTCTTGATGCAAACCCACCTCCAGAAGATGCAGCCTACTTAATCGCTTGTGAAGGGATAATGCCGATTTAGAAGACATAAACCAGACCTTCAGCGGGTTCAGATCCGCACGGATGAATGTGGCTTTTTCATCCGTTGCACTCGCAGAGCTGAGGGATTCATGCTTTTCCTGAAGAATTCACATTCAACTTGTAATTAAGCACAGGACATCCCACCCGCAATGAACCGTCGGGAGCCAGACTAACATCAGATAAGGAATATTGAAATGGTAACACCAAAACTGGGTTAAGCTGAATCTGAATGATTGCATTTTGAATATTGAAATGAGGGCACTCACGGGAGGCAACTTAAAACCAGGCGCCGAGGCACTCGCAGTCAAGCGCTTTTTTCAAATTACAGCGTGCAGCCTACAGACGAGGGGAAGAGTAAACTGGGGATAGGAAATGTCTGGCGCATCCAAATCACTTATTTTCTCACAGCCAGAAGCGGCACTGCCAAACGAGGGCGTCTCCCCCGGGCCGGGCAGTGGCGGGCGGGCGAGGGGCGCAGGGCCTTGGGGAGCCCGCCTCCTACCGGAGGAGCGGTGGAGGGACGTCCCAGAGGACCCGCGGCGGAAGGGGCTCACGGCCCCCTTTGTCCGGAGGAGCCGGAGGCGGCAACAAAGGAGGGGGCGGCGGGGCCCGGGCCGCCTCAGCCGCGCGGCGGGGCGGGGCGGGGCGGG